>JAKELJ010000099.1:0-100961 GCA_025594165.1 Tamias sibiricus | reverse complement strand
TGGCTGGCTCTATTGTTTCTGGGCCTGGGGTGAGGCATGCATCATCTTGGACAGCACAGCCAAACAAAGCAGCTGAGAAGTAGAGAAAGCCGAAGGAAGGGCCTGGGGCAAGATATACCACTCCGTGGGCACATCCCTGTTGCCGCCTGCAGCTGCTGCCCACCTGCAGCGACCATACCGCGGGAAAGAATTCGGAGGCAGACTGGGAATGAGTAGGTTCTTTATTCTTGCTTCTCTGCTGACTTCTCTCTCCAACTCCAACAACCCCCTCACAACTCCAACCCTACCTGCTTAAATACTCTTCACCTTAACAAGTATACACGTGTCACAAGCTCAACTTACAGGTGCGTCACACAGTGTTTCACGGGCACAGAAAGATTCTTAGTTGATTTACATTAAGGTCAGGAGAAAACAATTAAATGCCTCCTCTTTGGCTCCCAGCCAGCCGCCATCTTAGCTACCTCCTCACTAAGGCTCTTACATATCCCCCCTTTTGTTTTAAAAGAGGGATAAATAGATGGGTGAGCTCTCACCACATCAGGATCGACTGTGCCTGTCTTAGGCGTTCCACATGTGCAACCAGCATTCTTACCCGTCATGGGGATTAATCAAGGCTGTGCCCTTGACTCCTGTCTTAGGTTGATAGGTCGGCCACATGAGACTTTCCTTCTTTATTGACTACCAGCCGTCCAATCATGAGGAGATGCAACGGTTCTAAGGCGGCAAGCTTTTTGCTGACGATCCAAGTTCCATTAAAATAGTGTACTAAGTTCTTTTAGACAAATCAGGTGCCCCAAGTTCCATTAAGTAATGCACTCAGTTCTCTAGGCAAATCACCTGCCCTATCAAGGTTAAGAAAAGGGGTACCTGCAAGGCATATGTCCCGTACAATATCCCAAATATCCTATTAGGTCCATTTGCTAACATGTTGATCTAGGAGGCCTCGTGCATGCAGAGCAGAGGCGACACTGCTGGTGAGGGTTGTTTGATGCTTGAGCAGCAGGATGCTTGTAGCGATTGCAACCCCTGCAGCTGTAGCAGCAGCAGCCATCTCTTTTATGTCTAGACAATGCCACCGGCAAATCTTCAGGGCCCGCTAAGACTGACATAGGGATGTACTTAGAAACTCAAGCAACAATCATTAGAGGAAAGGCAAGTACCATTCCAGCACTGAGTCAGGAAACGAGTTGTAGGAATAAACTAAAAAATTAGAAATTATTAGATCTTCAGGTATCTGAAGTTGATCTCTGCTCACACACATTGCTGCTTGAGCTCCCACTAACATTAGCTGGCAAAATATCACATTCAGAACAGATTAAAGAAAGACTGATGGTAAATTTAGCTGGACAAAATATTACATTTAAAATAGATTAAAGAAAAGCTAAGAGTATTTGAGAAAAATAATTTGTTAGCTGGAACTTTTGAGCCTCTGCATACATTAGCAACCTTCCATGAATATACCTGTTGAAACAATTTAAATTAATCAACTGTTTAACAAATAAAGTTTATTACAAATAAATAATCCCAAGTCAAATACCAAAGTATCCAGGCTATACAGTATTAGTCATATTCCTTGCTGAAGAGAAGTCCTAGAGATACTTATAAATTGAGTTTGAAGGTACCTTCATTTTTTAATTGTTTACCCAATTTGAATATAATTAACTTAAATGATATTAAAGTTATTTGGATCTTTTTTTTGGGGGGGGGAATGAGTTTCATGAGCGCTCGGTTTTTGTTATTTGTGACGTCACATTAAAATGAAATCTAGGACAGACGCACAGACATAAAGACATATATTTGTGACGTCACATTTACATGAAATCTATAGACAAGTGCACAGACATTAAAAAACATATATATAAAAAGAAAAACACAATTGTGTGCACACTAAAGAGAGATCCTCTTGTCCCGGCCAGGAGGAATGAGACTTAAGTTGTGAATTTATTGAAGGAAAAAGCGCGCAGCTTAAAAATTTCTTAGCTGAAAAGGCAAAGATGAGGTTCCTTTGTCGGAAAAGAGACAAACTCGCGCAGGTGCATGGATTGATACCTCTTTTAAGGGAGTCATTCCACAACTACTTCATCTTGGCCCTTTTGATTTTGGCACTTGTTTTATTAATCTTGATTTCGGGGCAACAACTTCATCTTGGGCCCTTTTGATTTGGTACCTGTTTTATTAATCTTGATGGTACCCACACTGGCGAGGTTTCATGCTGTGGAAAAAACACAAACAGATCCTCTCCCCCAAATTTAACACTGGGTCTGGGCCCTTCCATGTGCCTGAAAGAACATCCTTCCAGTAAACCAAAGGTTTATGTTGTTGATGTGGATTCCCAGTGTCTGTCTCCAGCCGAATATCCTTTGGAATCCAAAGTTAAAAAATTTAAAGTAAAGCCTGGGGCGCGGTGGGCGCATGCCTGTAATCCCAGCACTTTGGGAGGCTGAGGGCTGTCAGGAGGATCACGAGTTCAAAGCCAGCCTCAGCAATGGCGAGGCACTTAGCAACTCAGTGAGACCCTGTCTCTAATTAAAAAATACAAAAAATGGGATCGGGGATGTGGCCCAGTGGTCTAGTGCCGCTGAGTTCAATCCCCGGTTATCCCCCCCCCCCCCAAAAAAAAAAAAAAAAAATTTAAAGTAAAAAGGGCAACAGCTAATCTATCTTTAAGATTTGTCCAATTTCCTTCTTTTTGTTTCAAAAGAATAAGTTTTTTGAGTGTGCGATTACCAGTCTTATGAAGTATACTGAATTTTGCGCAAAACTGTTTGAAAGATGAGGACATATATGCAGGGCCATTTTCGGAATGCCCAGTGCAGCAAAAGCTTGTGAACAATGAGATGTAACATCTTTAACTTTTTCTCCAGCATGTAAGGAAGCAAAAATCATGCCTGAGCGTGTATCTACGGTCACATGAATAAATCGCAATTTTCCAAAACTTGGCTCATGAGTGACATCCATCTGCCACAAATGATTCGACATTAATCCTCTTGGGTTAACCCCATAATGTGGATTGGGCAAATGCGTCACACAAGATTGACAAGCCTTCACAATTGTTCGAGCTTGATCTTTAGTTATTTTGAAACTTTGTTGTAAAGTAGTACTATTAACATGAAATTTAGAATGGAATGAGGTAGCTTGTTGGACTGCTGAAAATATAAAGATTGTTTGAGTAAGGGCATTGGCCTTTTGATTACCTTCATGTAGAGGACCAGGCAAATTAGTATGAGCTCTGATATGTCCAATAAACAATGGTTCTTTACGTTCCATAGAAGGTTTTGAATTGAAAAAACAATTTAAAGGCTGGAGTATGAGGTGCTATTAGACCTGCACCTCCAATTTAGGGACAGCATGTACAATATAGTGGCTGTCTGAAAAAATATTTATGGGCTGTTCTTTAAAACTTTCAAGAGCTATAATAATAGCTTCTAACTCAACTAATTGAGCTGATTTATGGGCAGCAATATGAATAATATTTTCTTTTCTTTTTTTTTTTTTGTACCAGGGATTGAACTCAGGGCACTCGACCACTGGGCCACATCCCAGCCCTTTTTTGTATTTTATTTAGAGACAGGGTCTCACTCAGTTGCTAAGTGCCTCACCATTGCTGAGGCTGGCTTTGAACTCGCGATCCTCCTGCCTCAGCCTCCCAAAGTGCTGGGATTACAGGCGTGCGCCACTGCACCCGGCCATATTTTCTTTTTGAGTGACTACTGCAGCAGTACCGTTAGAGAACCCATCTGTAAATACATTTAATGCCTTAGGAATAGGTTGATTTTTTTTATTACCTGTGGAAATATAATGGGATGATTGATACAAAAAGATAGTATAGGAGACTTAGGAAGATGGTTATCAAAATTTGCAGAAGTAGAGCATCTAGCTATAGCCCAATCATTATCATTGAAGCATAAATACTCAACCTGTGACGATGAATAGGGAGTAATAAAAGTAGTGGGGTGAATACCAAAGATTTTAGTAGAAGTCTTAAGTCCTTGAAGAATAAGTTTAGCAACCATGGAGGTGTAAGACTCAATTGTACTTTAGGAGAGACGGGCAAATGTATCCATCATAAAGGCCCCTGTTGCCAAAATACTCCTGTGGGTGTATATTGTGAAGAAATAATGATCAATATCAGTGGTCGAGTAAAATCAATTCTATCACAATGGGATCCTTCAATGGCCTTTTCTACCAACTTTAAAGCTTCCCTAGCATCAGGAGTCAATGTTCGCGGTGAAGATGTTCAGGGTTCCCACGAAGGATATCAAATAAGGGTCTTGATTGGCCAGTAGTGAGGCTTAGTGTAGGGCAAAGCCAATTAATGTCTCCCAGCAATTTTTGAAAATCATTAAGAGTAGCTAGGTGTTCCTTATTTATTAAAATTTTTTGAGGCCTAATAAAAGTATCCATAATTTGGAATCCTAGATATAATATTGGAGATCTAGTTTGAACCTTTTCTTCAGCAATGTTTAGTCTATATAGTTTCAAGTTTTCTGATATATCGCTAAATATGGTGAATAGGACTTCTTGATTAGGATGAGCAAGCAAAACATCATCCATATAATGGAGGCACATAAGCTCTGAGTATTTGTTCTTAATAGGCTGAATAACTTTATCTACATAGATTTGACACATAGTGGGGCTATTAGCCATACCCTGGGATAAAACTGTCCACTGAAATCTTTGATCAGGTCCATTATTAATAGAAGGAACTGAAAAAGCAAACCTGGGGGGCATCCAGAGGATGTAAAGGAATAGAACAAAAACAATCCTTTATATCAAGGGTTATAAGATTGTAATTCTTAGGAATAGCTACAGGATTAGGAAGTCCAGGTTGGGTAGGGCCCATAATTTGCATGGTTTTATTGATTTCTCTAAGATCATGTAACAATTGCCATTTTTCTGATTTTTTCCTAATCACGAATATGGGGGAATTCCAGGGAGAGGAAGAAGGTTCTATATGTCCTGCTTCTAGTTGTTCTTGGACTAGTAGGTGGGCCACTTGTAATTTCTCTCTAGATAAGGGCCACTGAGGGACCCAAACTGGCTTATCAGAAAGCCATGGTATTTTCAAAATGGTTTTCTCAGTGGCCCCTAAAAAAAAAATCCTTTACCTTTTCGATGATGCTTTTCCTTTAAGCTCAATAGGGTTAGAATTACCCTGTAGATTTTTATTTTTAACACCTGCGGGCTTGGTTTCGAGGTATACTCCCATTTGTTGTAAAATATCTCTTCCCCATAAGATAACTGGCAAGATGGACAAAACATAAGGCTGAAATGTTCGATGATGCCCTTCATCATCCTCCCATTTTAAAACTGTTGCACTTTGTTCTGGGCCATTAGAATATCCCAAGCCTCTCAAACTGGTTGAGGCTTTTTGTAAAGGCCAGTGTTTGGGCCATTGTCGTATGTTGATAATGGAAGAGTCAGCCCCAGTGTCAATCAACCCCTCCATCTCTAATCCTTGAATTTTTATTTTGCACATAGGCCTCTGTGAACAATCCTGAACCCAGCAAGCCATAGGTCCCGAGCCAGTGGAACCAAATCCCCTATTGTTCCTATTTTGAGGCATACTCTTAAATAAATGAGTCATGTAAACTGGGAAGGAGAAGCAGCTGAGCAATTCTATCACCTTGGTTAACAGAGCAAATGCCTCGAGGTGAAGTAAGCATAATCTTAATTTCTCCTTGGTAGTCTGAGTCTATTACACCTGGAGTCACTTGAAAACCTGATAAGCTTTTAGAGCTTCACCCGAGGATAAGTCCAACAGTTCCTGAGGGAAGAGGTCCCCTGACTCCCGTGGGAATCAGTTGAACCCCCATTTCAGGTGTTAGCACTATTTGTGCGGTGTAACAGAGGTCTAGTCCTGCACGTCCTCTTGTCCTTCTGACAAGGGAGTCAATGGGTAAGAGGGATTGTGTCGAGGAATCATCTGGATGGATGTTTGAGGATACTCCTCCTCTAATGCCTTGTATATTTGTGGGCCCTGGGGCATTGGGCCCTGTGCCCCGTTTTTTCAATTGCCAGACAAAATATTACCATAAACATCAGTTTTGGATCTGCATTTATTAGCCCAATGGTTTTCCTTTTTTACACCTGGGGCAGTGGCCTGGGGCATGATATGAGCTTGGTCTTATTTCCATTGTCTCTTGCCTTCTTTGGGGATATTGTTTTCTAGAATAACCTGATTGACTATAATAATTTTTAGGTTGAGCCCTTCTTGTAAAATTTTGAGGAGAAGCACCTCTCATGGCTGCTGCGATTACATTTCCTGTAAAAAAGGTGTTGTTTATGTCTTTGCATAGTCTTATATATACAGAAAGGTCCCTTTTAGATTTCCAAGGTCTGATAGCGTCTTGACAATATTTGTTGGCATTTTCATATGCCAGCTGAACGACTAATGGCATGGCTTGATCAACGTCTCCAAACACTCTACCTGCAGTTCTCAAAAGTCAATCAGCAAAGTCGGCATATGGCTCATTAGGTCCCTGAATTACTTTAGACAAGCTACCCTGTAAGTCACCAGTTCCTTGTAATGTTTTCCATGCCTTAACAGCTGCGGCATATATTTGAGCGTAAACTCCAGGATCATACTGAATCTGAACCTGTAAATCAGCATATTGCCCTTCTCCCATTAACATGTCTACGTTACGGTCTGGAAATCCTGCAGTTGCATTTCTTCTAGCTGTTTCAAAACAGAACTCTTGGAATTGAGACTTCCAAAGCAAGTATTGTCCCCACTCAATACTGCCTTACATAAGCCTTTCCAATCTGAAGGAGTTAAATTCAAGGTATTAAGGGCTTCAAGCATACTTATGGTAAAAGGAGCTTGGGGTACATATGTCATTGTTGCTTCTTTAAATTTTTTTATACTTTTGGAACCTAAAGGTTGAGGATACCTTTGCTCGTTTTAATTTTCAAATACTGGCAGATCCCAATATCCCTGTGAGTTTTGACACTCGAGGGCATGCAAGCACTCAGAAAGACCATTAATCTCTGCTTCAAGGGCATGCAAGTGCTTAGAAAGACCGTTCATAGTTTCTGTAATTGAGTCAACCCATGGGGGAGCAGAAGGCACAAGTGGTTCCTCCACTTGACGGTCCCTTATCTTGGTCCTCCTTAATTTCCTTTTGCTACTATTCTTACTGGTCCTAACTGACTCAGCGGAGGCTATGCTTTCATAATCACTTTTACTTGAATCCTCATTACTGCTACTCTCACTGGTAGTAACATCCTGAGTCCCAGGTTCAATTGAGAGCACGTATCCTTCAGCTATCTCTAATAAACCTTGAATAGCTTTAGCAGCTCAGATTTTTGTCATCTTTGAGCCCATTTTCAAAATTGTTTTCTCAGTTTTCTTACCGTGCCGATTCTGAATTCCCCATACGGGCCATCACTTGTTGCCGCCTGCAGCTGCTGCCACCTGCAGCAACCATACCGCGGGAAAGAATTCAGAGGCAGACTGAGAAAGAGTAGGTTCTTTTTTTTTTTTTTTTTTTTTTTTTTTTTTGTGGTACCGGGGATTGAACTCAGGGGCACTCGACCACTGGGTCACATCCCCAGACCTTTTTTGTATTTTATTTAGAGACAGGGTCTCACTGAGTTGCTAAGTGCCTCGCCATTGCTGAGGCTGGCTTTGAACTCGCGATCCTCCTGCTTCAGCCTCCCAAAGTGCTGGGATTACAGGCGTGCGCCACCATGCCCGGCTATGAGTAGGTTCTTTATTCTTGCTTCTCTGCTGACTTCTCTCTCCAACTCCAACTCCAACAACCCCCTCACAACTCCAACCCTACCTGCTTAAATACTCTTCACCTTAACAAGTATACACGTGTCACAAGCTCAACTTGCAGGTGCGTCACACAGTGTTCATGGGCACAGAAAGATTCTTAGTTGATTACAATAAGGCCAGGAGAAAACAATTAAATGCCTCCTCTTTGGCTCCCAGCCAGCCGCCATCTTGGCTGCCTCCTCATTAAGGCTCTTACACATCCCCAGTGACCTACTTCCTCCAACCAAGCTCTGCCACCTAAAGTTCCCACTACCTCCCAATAGCCCATTAAATTATGATCCAACCTTAGACTAATCCATTGGATGAAATCAGAGCCCTCATGAGCCAATCACACCCCAAAGTAGCACATGTGAACTATGCTGCGTTGGGGTCCAAGCCTTCAACACATGAACCTCTGAGACACAGTTCAGGTCCACACTCTAGCAAACCTCCAAAACTGTGAGCTAAATAAGCCTCTTTTCTTTACAAAAGTTACCTATCTTCAGGCGTTTTGTTGTGGTAATAGAAAACAGACTAATACAAAGCCCATTATTTTTGTGTACAACTAAAATCAAATAAATATTTGTTAAAAAAAAATCTACTTGTTATAAGTAAAGGAGACTTAAACTGGACTTGGACTATCTCCACCTGATGGCCCAATGACCCACCCTTGATGTCCCATTGACCCACCCACCCTTAAACCCTCTCCACCTGAGGTCCTGAGGGCATATTAACCCTGTGCTTTATAAACCCTGCCCTTGCTATGAGCTGGTGCCATTTTCTACTATCTTGCTTTGTGCTGGACGTAGTTGTTGGCCCTGGCCAGAATAAAGGCTTCATTGGCTATTACGGGAGTGATTGGTGAGACATTTTTCCTGAAAATTGGGTACAACATTTAGAGGCCCCAGCAAGATTCTTTATTCTCCTTGCCCTCACGCCCAAATTCGGCCTCCTGTGCCCAATCATGGACTCCTTCTTGGGGTAGGGGAGAGCTCCTGAGAGATGTTCCTCAGCCTCGCCCCCAGAGGACTGCCGCTCGGTTCTCTGGACGCCTCTACGAAGCCACCTGTTTACCTGTCTGGTGAGCTCTCCTGGGAGATAAGGTCAGACTGGACACGGTCGCTTACACCGAATCCCAGGACAGGGCGAGACGTTGCTCCTGTCCACCTGGTGGGTCTCACTGTGTGGCCCAGTCTGGTTGTCTTTTGTCCTTGTGTCTGTTTATTTCTTGTGTGGCTGATGTCTATGTGCCTATGTCCGGATGTCATGTACATGATATTAAGATTGGCAAATAGAAAATGAGCGCTCATGAAAATTAAAAAAAATGGATCCAAATACCTTTAATTCACATGATTTAAAAGGTTCAATCTAAATTGGGTAACTCACAAGTCCCTCTAGGTGGTCAAAGAACTAGTATAAGCTTGCTTTAATTCGATTTAAAATTAGAGTTGGTGGTCTTTTCTTTACCACCACAAATTCTGAAGCTGGACCTTGGCTCTGGGACTCCAGGACACAGTGCCACCCAGGGGTTGCGCAACTTGAGATGTTCCAAGGCCCCGGGATGTGCCTTCGGTCCTTCGGATTACTGGAGTGAACTGCCACATCAAAAGAATTAGCAAGCATCCAGTGGAGAAACCTCCACAGGTAAGTGGCGCCCCCATAACATCTGGTATCTGGTTTTGAGATCTCTTCTGGGGACAGTGAGGTGGCTGGCGAGGAACATACACTCCTGTCCAGGGCAGTAGTGAAATGTCGCACTGTCCTCTGGTCCTAGTCTGGTTGGGAATTCCTACTGGGGACAGAGAGGAGCCTGACGAGGCACATACACACTCCTGTCCGGAGCATTAGCAAGACGTTGCACTGCTCCCTGGTCGGTTTGGCGCCTGGGTCTTGTTCCCTTGAGCCTTGTTCAGTGTTCCATGGTTTTTCTGCCTTTTCATGGTGTGTCTTCTCTGGTGTAAATGTAAGAAAATTAAATTTGTGAGTAACTTTGTTTGTTAGACATCTGATTAATTTTCAAGGTTAAAATGCTAACTGTTAAATATACCATCAAGAACTCTTAACTCCTTGAATTCCATTGGGTAACATTATTGATTGTTTTCATAAGTTCTGACAGGTATAATTCTATATACTTGAGCATTGTGTTCTCGTGAAGTGGTTAACAGATGTGTGTGATTCTGTATAAAGGTTTATAAAAGATTTCTGTGTATGCAGAGGCTCAAAGGTTTCAGCTGTTTCCATTGGGAGTACTGTAAATAACAATATTTTTTGTTGAGATAAAAAGTTTGCCAAAATTCAAATTATTACAAGGATTGTTTAAAATTGTGAACAAAAAAAGAGGTTAACAGATGGGAGAAAGAAATTAGAAAGTTGTAGATATGGTCATTTAAATGATGTAAAAGCTCTGTGAAAGTTGGTTAACTAAGTATATTAAGTTTTGGTTTTTTGAGCAAGTAATCTGAAAAGAAATTAAGAATTATACAGCTGTGGTTTGAATGACAACTATTACTTTGAAATATTATAATGTTATTTCTTTAAGAGCTAAACTTGATTAATGTAAAAGCATCAATGTAATTATGGTGGAGTAATACTCTTCTTTGTATATTAAATGTGTTCATATCTTTCAGGTATACAAGCCTTGAGGTGAAAGCTCTAAAAGAGCATTATATCAAGTTGTTGTTCTCCAAACTAGAGTTGTATGGTAATTTTAGGCTTATAAAGATAATACATTAGAGATTTAAAATGTGTTTTTACTCTTATAAATTTTATTTTGTATTCTCCTTGTAAACTGTCTAAAAGTTGACTGTTAATGTTTTACAGAGGTATTGCTTCAAGAACACAACCTGGGTTAATTTAAGATAATAAGCAATCACCTAGGATGGTACAAAACCCCAATTAATGGAAAGGGTAAATGACAATAAGGTTATAGGCATTAAAGTAAAGCCCAGTGCTCTTAATTTAAGATGGGTGAGACTGATTTGCTATATGTTTTAAGATCAAGACTTTAAGTTAAATTAAAAGGGGCCAAGGAAGCCAATGTTTGGCTCTGGCCCTCTGAGTCAGTCTGAGTCCAGGGAACAGGGAACTTCTCTAAAGAGCTTTGCAACTCCGGGCCACATGGACTCCTGAGCAGGGAGGCTATAAGACCTATGGAGAAGAGAAAGCCAATCAGTGCACTTGCTAAAAGGAGGGTCCCTAGAAAAGGGAGAGACATCCCTGGTGCTTCCAAGGGAAGCCACAAGGTCAAGCAAGACCTGGACCCATCCTTGCAGAAGGCACTAGCAGAATGGAAAATCTGCTCTCAAGTTCCCCCAAGAGTTATTCCCATCAGAAATCAGCTGACTCTTAGCAATAGATAGCAAAATCTGTTTGGCTTCATCTTAAACACTTAGCAAAAAAAATAAAATAAAATAAAATAAAAACAGTTAAAACTGAAACACAAACCATTCCTGGGCATTTAAGAAATAATTGTTAAATGTAACTTAAGATATACACTTGTATTAGCCCCAAGAATTGGTAAGACTGGAGGCTACAAGACAGATTCTTAGGCAATGCCTGATAACTATGAAAAGAAACAGTTTAACTATTAAGTGACTGCCAAGTCAAAAGTTTTTAGTTAGTTTAAGGCCTAAAGATCTTCCTAACCTACACAGGTAGGCTTAATATTCAGTAGTATAATTATCTAGCCCTAAGTAACAGAAATAAAGGGTTCTCTACTGGACACAGAGGTCATGCCAGTAGAAAGATTTTATAGGATCAGATGACATTAAGTAGCTTAACTACCATCCTATCTGGACAGAAATGTGGTGTTTACATTCCTGATAACTCTGTGTATGCTAAAGATTTAAATTATCATCTTCATGGTATACGTTGACATGTTCCAGATGCTGCAACATTTATTCAGTAGTCATGGTTTTTGTTTCTCTCATAGAAGCTCCCATCCCTGATTACTTTACAACCTGTTTTGCCCAGGCTTCAATCTGACCTAACTTCTAATAAGGGAACTCCAAACTACTTGCCCCCCATCTCATCACCCCTGTTCAGCTCGAAGAAGCCAGATTTGGTCATCATCCCGTGTCCTTACAGTAGTAAGGAGTTCCTAAAATTAGAAGGGAAATGAAGCCGGAGTCTCATAGGCAGTCGGTATAGAGAGGTAAATCAAGTCAGGTCAAAAGCCAATTTTTGAGTGAGTCCAGGGAAGTTGAAGACTGTTGGGAAACTGTCCACTGGAAAATTGTGATGTTGTTTCCCTCGGAGCCCTTCCGCCACCCTTATAGAGACCCTGCCCCTGTCCCAACCTGTTGCTGGGGTGGACTGTTCTAGGAATTGCCCCTCCCAGGAGGAACTTTAGAACTTTCAATATCACCCCTCCTCCTGCCTGTTATCAGGAGAGTCCCCAGTGCCAGCATTCAGTCGCATTCAGTCTCCTGGATTCTGCCTGCTGGTTTCTCAACCAAACATGGGGATGGCAGATTATGGAGGAGAGCAAAGATTTGTTCTCCTGGATAAGACCAGTGGGGAATGTTATAAGCAAAGGAGAATTAAACTGGACTTGGACTATCTCCACCTGATGGCCCATTAACCCACCCTTGATGGCCCATTGACCCACCCTTAAACCCTCTCCACCTGAGGGCCTGAGGGCGTATTAACCCTGTGCTTTATAAACCCTGTCCTTGCTATGAGCAGGAGCCATTTTCTACTATCCTGCTTTGTGCTGGACGTAGTTGGTGGCCCTGGCCAGAATAAAGGCTTCATTGGCTATAACGTGAGTGGCTTGTGAGACTTTTTTCCTGAAAATTGGGTACAACATACTGGGGCTGGGGTTGAGACTCAGTGGTAGAGTGCCCGCCTAGCACGTGTGTGGCCCAGGTTAGATCCTCAGCACCACGTAAAAAAATAAAGGCATGTATACAACTATAACAAATAAATAAATATTAAAATATATATCTATTAAGTTGTAAAGATGTTTTCATGTGGGTCTCATTCATTTTTTATTTGTTTATTTGTCCATCACTCCCCTGCTGATGCACTAACATACAAAGATCACCATAGGCCTGCTTCATTTCTTTTATGCATATAGCTTTTATTGTATATGTTTCACAATATTTGTAAAGTTTTGCTTCATATAGTCATGCATATTTCTCATTAGGCTTAGTAAAAATGTTTTATGGTTTTTATACACTTGTGAGTGAGGGTTTTTAATATTGTTCATAGAAAACTTTTTTTTTTTTTTTGTACTGAAATTGAACCCCAGGGCACTTTGCCACTGAGCTATATCCCCAGTCCTTTATATTTTTTATTTTGAGACAGGCCTACTACATTGCTTAGGCTGGTCTTGAACCTGTGATCCTCCTGCCTCAGCCTCCTGAGTTGTTGAGATTACGGGCATGCACCACCACACTCCTGAAAGCTATTAATATTTGCTTATTTACTTTTTTTTTCTGTTCCCTTACTTCACACTGATTCTCATGGGTGTTGGATTCCAGGCAGGAGGCCACACCTCCCCAGGTGCCTTGTGAAAAACTACAGCTCCCAGGATCCTCAGCATGACCAAAAACCTGACCAGCAAGTCCCCTGTCCACTACCCCCCCCCGACCTCTGCTGGCCTATAGGACAAGGACTCACTCCAAGGGGGTTTTATGACCCCTACTCTATTTAAACCAGCCCCGGACTGAAATCTCTCTCTGTTCCTGCCTCTCTCGGTTCCTGCCTGTCCCTATTCTCATCCATTCCTTCCCTACCCCCCTTCCCTTCCTTTCCCTACCCTTGCCCACGTGGGACCCCAATAAACCCTTTTATTTCACTAACACGGTGTTCCCGGCTAAGTTAACTATGTTTCAGCAGTTTTCTAAAATTTGGTGCGTTGGCTGGGAAAAAAGACGAGTGTCCAACACGTCTCCGTTTGTCTGCCCACCTTCTCCACAACATCGCTGGACTTCGGTAAGCCCCCGTCCACCCCAAGTTCCTAAACCTGTTTGGCCACTGCGCGGCGAAAATTGACCGTCGAGTGTCCGGTAATCTCGCCCGCGGCCTATACAGGGGGGACAACACCCCACCCAAGTCTTAAAGGCGATGGTGGACCCCGGGAACTCCCCTCCTGGACCCCGGGAACTCCCCTCCCCCTCCCCCACCTTTGTCTGCCCGTCCACCTTTATCCGCCCACTCTAAAATTTCCAGCTGTAAGATTAGGGCTCTCGGCTGTGAGTGGCTAGAGAAGTTCCCCTCCGCACTCCAGACTTGAGCTTCCTTTTTTCCGTTCGGAACGGAAACAATCCAAAAATCTCCACGGAGTAAGCTCATAGTCCCCCGGCATTTTGAGAAACCCCCCATCCGGGACGGGATGCGGCTTCTCAGATGTCCCATGTTCATTTGACCCGGTGACGACTGGGCAAGCGGACTTGGATCTTACTCTGATACATACTTTGAAAGGGACGCCTTCCAAAGTATTGTATCAGCCCCTCCCCGTTAATGGGAAATATGGGAACTTCCCTATCATCTCCAGCTGACACGCCTCTCAACTGTCTCCTAAGAAATCGAGCACGTTTAGGCTTAAAACCCCAAATTAACAAAAACAAACTAATAAAGCTATGTACAAAAATTTGGCCTTCTTACCCGCTATCCAATAAGTGGCCAGAGTCAGGATCCCTGGATTCCCGGCTTTTACGGGAACTCTCCAGCTTTTGTCAACAAACAAAGAGATGGACGGAATTGCCGTATATCGATGCCTTCTCCCTTCTACGTTCGAATCCTTCTTTGTGCACCGTATATCGATGCCTTCTCCCTTCTACGTTCGAATCCTTCTTTGTGCACCAGGTGCAATCCCGAGATGGCATTGCTCGTCCATAGGCTTGCAGATTCCCCCCCAACTTCCATTGACCCCAATTTCGATCCAGGATTAGAGGCTCCACCTCCCCCGTACCGGCAGCCTCGGAGGCTGCTCCAGACCGTTTTCCCTCCCCCAGCTCAGGCTTTAGATTTTGAAATTGGCGGGCTTCCAAGCTTAGATCCTCTCCCTCCTTTGTCTTCATCCTTCATCCCGCCCCGCCCCAGCCTTCTCGCTCCGCCAGAATCCTCCTCTGTAGACCCGCCTTCTCTGTCCACGTAATTTCCGGTGCCTTCACCGTCGCTACCCCTGCCCTCTAAATTTTCTGTTCCCAGCTCCGTGCCACTTCCGCCGTGCTCGCAGCCCGCGCAGCGGTGCGCTCCCGGTCCGCGCTCCTAGCCCCCTCCTGGGCGCTCTCCCAGCCCGCTGCCGCTAGAGCCACAGCGCGCCCCTTGCTCGCTTCCTCTGCTCTCTTATAGGTCCAGCTCTGACTGGCGCCGTCCCGCTCGCCGCGCGCGGGCCACTACCCTCCGATAGCCGAGCGCTTCTTCGCACATGGGCCAAATCTCCCCCCACCCCCATGCGTCCTCCGAGCCGCTCACAAAGGCGCCGGGGCTGGGCGCTGTGCCCCCGCAGCTCCCCCGGCCGCCGCAGGCGCCCCGACCAATGGCCGCGCTGCCCTCCGGCCCGCACCGCCAAGCTCTGGGCCGGCCCCGCACACGGCGACAGGCGCCCCTGCCCGCCCGCAGGCCTGTTCCCAGTCTGCGAGTCTGCACCACGCGAGGCTGCCCGAGCCGGCGCAGCGAGTCTGCGCCTACATCACGTGTAGCCCCGAGCCCTCACCCACTTCTCCCTTTGGTTCGAAAAGCTGTATAAAGTTTCTCTTCAGATAACAGTCCCCTCCCTCCCCCTTCCTCGGATCCGCCATGTTCTTCCGCCCAAATCTGTCTCTACTTCCGCTCCAATTCCGCCCTCCCTTGATCCGCCATCTTATCCCAACCCACGTGATTCCCTCCGACCACCTTCCAAGCCCCGCCTTCCGAACACAGCCTTACCATTCACCTTCGCTGCTGCACTCTGTGGGCTAGCCCTTGCCCTGCCTTATAGCAACACCCTCTGTCCTCTGCTCTTGTAATCCCTTCAGTCTTGTGGCGCGCGCTCTCTCTCTCTCCTTCTCATTCACGTAAGACACAGTCCCTCAGTTCCCATTCAGAATGGGAAATTCAATCAATCCGCTCTTTTCATCCCCTGCTAAAATCACCTATGCCTCTTTAGCTACTCGCTTCCCCTTCCAAAGTGCGCAATAAATAAGGGTACCTTTAAACTTCAAACTTAATTCACAAGCTTTTTCCAAGACTTCTCTTCAGCAAAGAAAATGCCTGATACTATTCAGTCTCATATTTTGGCACATGAGATTATTCATTTGTAACAAGGTTAAAATGCTAACAGGTGCCGGGTGCGGTGGCGCACGCCTGTAATCCCAGCACTTTGGGAGGCCGAGGCAGGAGGATCGCGAGTTCAAAGCCAGTCTCAGCAATGGCGAGGCACTTAGCAACTCAGTGAGACCCTGTCTCTAAATAAAATACAAAAAAGGGCTGGGGATGTGGCCCAGTGGTCGAGTGCCCCTGAGTTCAATCCCTGGTACCAAAAAAAAAAAAAAAAATGCTAACAGGTATGATTCTACATACTTAAACACTGTGTTCTCATGGAATAGTTACCAGATGTGTGTAATTTTTATATACAAAGGTTTATAAAAGATTGATATGTATGTAGAGGCTCAAAGGTTTTTATTTCAACTAAAAATACTATAAACAACAAAATATTTTTATTAAGATAAAATAATTTGTCTAAATTCAAATCATTATAAAGATTGTTTCGAAGAATGAACAGAGAAAGGAGTTAACACGTGAAAGAAATAAATTAGGAGGATTAAGTATGGAAACCATACTCTATAGAAATAGAAGGAAGTATTTCAAGATAAGAATGTCTTATAGTGAAGTAAATAAGAGGGTTTCTAAGAAATGTTTCAAGATAAGAGGGTTTAAGTAAGTGATGTAAAGGCCTGTGTAAGTTGGTTAAATAAGTGTCTGAAACGATCTGCAAAAACTATGTAAAGTTTTTTTCCCCCTAAGGTTAAATGGTAATACTATCTATGTGATAAGAAGACAAAGATTTCTTAAAACATTAATTTATCCATAATGTTATGTTTATTAATTTCCTTCCTTTTGAATTGAAAATTATATAGCTATGGTTAAACAACAATTATTTCAAAATATCATGTTCTTTCTTTAAAAGCTAAACTTGATTTATGGAAACATTAATGTAATTATATATTGTAAAAAGCATTCTGCTATTTTTCCAAAAAGGTTAAATACTCCCAAAATTTCTTTACTCCGTTCTAATTGTAATATTTTGTCAGCTAAATGCTCTCAGCCTTTCTTTAACAGAAATCAACTTCAAGACTTAAACACCTGACCTTCAAAAACCGTCAAGACAGATAGGTACCACAGACCCTGGCTACTGTAAGTTTATAAACATTAAAATTAAAGCCCAATGTTCTCAATTTAAGATTAGCTTACTGGATGGCTAAGATTGAAACTTTTAAATTAATCAAAAAGGGCCAAGAAGACCAGTATTTGGTTCTTGTCCCAGAGTCTGCCTGTGAGGGAAGAGGAAACATCTCTACAGAGCTTTACATCTCTGGGTCACATGATCTCTCGATAAGAGGGATAAATGAGACCGATAGAGGAAAAGCCAATCAGTACTCTTGCTAAAAGGAGGGTCATAAAAGGGGAGAAACATCCCTAATGCTTCTGAGGAAAGCCACAAGGTCAAGCAAGACCTGGACCCATCCTTACAGAAGGCACCAAGCAGAAAATCTGCTCTCAAGTTTCCCCAAGATTCCCATCAGAAACAGCTGACTCTTACCAATGGTCAAAACAGAAGTCAATTTGACAAACTTCATCCTAGACATCCAGTAACAGTTAAAACAGATACACAACCATTTCTGAACATTTTAAAAGTAAAGGTATTGTGTTTACATCCCCGATAACTCTGTACATGCTAAAGCTTTGAATTATCATCTTCATAGTATACATTGACGTTTCAGATGCTGCAACATTTCTTCGGTACTCATGTTTTTTGTTCCTCTAATAGAAGCTTCTGTCCCTGATGACTTTACAACCTTCCCCAGGCTTCAATCTGACCTAACTTCTACAAAAGGAACTCCAAACTACTGCCCCCATCACTTCGCCCCCCGTTCAGCCTGAAGAAGCCAGATTCGGTCATCGACCCATTCCCTTACAGTAGTAAAGAGTTCCGAAGGTTAGAAGGGAAGTGAAGCCAAAATCTCATAGACAAACATATGTAGATAAATCGAGTCAGGTCGAAAGCCAATTTGAGTGAGCCAATTTTGGGAAGTTGGGAAACTGTCCCCTGAGAGATTGAAATGCCGATTCCCTCAGAGCCCTTTGTCCACCCTTAACAACCTGCCCCAACATGTTGCCAAGGTAACCCATCTCAGGAATTGCCCCTCCCTACAGGGAGCTATCTCAGATCTTTTGCAGAAACATTTTCTCAGATCCACCCATTCCCTTATAATATCACCTTCTCTGCAGTCCCTCCTTTCCACAGCTCGTGAGTACTCTTGCACTCTTTTAAACTATCTTTCCTCTCCTCTCATGGGTATCGTGTTTCCCCCATCTAACTTGCTCAGACCCAGGTGGTTTACCTAAGAGTTCAGACTTCCCATCAGTCGAGGGCCATTACTGTAGACAGAGAGGCCCTCATCAAGGCCCTTCCATGTCCCGAGACAAAGGAAGAGATTCTTCTCTTCCTAGGCCTAGTGGGATATTTCCATGCCTGGATTCTCAATTTTTCTCTTTATGTAAAGCCCTTATATGAGGCAGCTAAATAGATTGAGGAAAAGTTCCTCCCCGAAGGCATTCAGGCTGAGTTTAATTTGGTGCTCATGTCACTATTGCCTCTCCTCACCATTTAAAGACTAATGTATAAGAGCCTTCAAACTCTCCTGCCCTGTCGCGCTCAGCTCCTCAACCTCGTTCCAGTCCTGCTCCTCTTTACACCCAGTTTTCCTTCTCCCAGTCTCCTCAGAGCCCCCAAAACATGATTGTATTCAGTTGTGCTCGTTGCACTAGTTACCCAAAATATATCTACTTCCCTTAACATTCCTCGGCATTTTTACATCCCGTATCACCCCATGTCTTCAGGGAAGGTAGAGAGTAATAGAACTCTTACTTCCCCTCGCCCTCTTTAGGCTCAGAGTTCTCCCAAAAAGCCCTCTTTACTATCCCCTTTTGAGGTTATGTTTGGGCGACCAGCCCTTCCACCCGGAGTTTCCCCAACTCAGGGACCCTTACCCAAAGATCTTTCTTCTCCTCTCTTATTCTTCATCAGACATCAGATATGGAAGTGCCAAGATTTCATTCTGCCTGACCCAGGTAGACTCACTGCTTCATTCCCATTAATACCCGGTTCTTGGGTATATTTCTCCCCTCCCCAGGACACAGGGACAATCTCCTTTGTCCCAAAATGGACAGAACCTTTCCACGTTGTGCTGTGCACACCCACAGCTGCTAAACTTCGTGAAACCTCAGAAAATTTGACTTCTTAGATTCATATTTCCAGACTAAAACCAGCTGCTCAACCAACTGAGGATCTACAAAAGGACGACAAACAACTACCTCAGTATACCTGCTCCCCCCTCCCCACCGATCCCCTGAAGATCCGCTTTTCTCGTGTTCCTAATACTGATCTAAAATGACCCTTTCCGGAATTTTTCATTCTATCCCTGGCTCTCTTTCCATTTGTCCCTGCAGGTTCTGTGTCCTATTGCTCTGCTCCTCCATGCCGTTACTTTTTCGAGGATTGGCAACTAGATAATGATGGGCAAAAAACACACCTTCTCAATCAATCATCCTGCCCTTTTGATAATTGTCCCTCCATTCTGCTTACTTTTGATGCAGTTTCCACATGTACTCACCGATGTTTTCCTGACATGTCAAAATTACCAAAATATCTTTGTTTTAAAGAGGACCAGACAGAAAATTGGTGCAATAACGACCCTAATGGATGGGTTGGATGTCCATCCTGGAGCTGTAAATATCATTGGTCCCATCCTGTTATGGGAACAACAAACCCCTGGGGAATCATGCCATCCCAACTCCAATCCTGGAAGTACAATAATAATGTAACCTTCAAGATTACTGACCCTTTTTCCTGGCAGAGTCATATTGCTGCAGTAGGGTTTGCTAATCGCGACTGGATCCATGGTCGAGGAAAAATCATTATAGAAAAAACTATAGAAGACTCTTTTGCTGCCAGGGCTTTCGAGAAACTTAGTGCCACCAGACAGCAGACTCGAACCCATCTTCGAAACTTGAACGACTCTCTCTCCTTCTCCTGGGACTCCATTCTCTCTTTATCTCTTTCCTTATTAGCAAGCTATTCCACCTTTAATGCTTCAACCTGTTTCCTCTGTGCGCCGCTTCGCAAGTCTTTATTAGTCCCGGTCCCAGTTTGAGCCAATGTCACCCCAACCTCCTCATGCCACAATCGATCATCTCTCTCTCTCCCACTTCCGACTATCCCCCCCTTCCTTAACGTTACTTCTTGTTGGGCCACCGCCAAAGACTCTTGCCCAGAATGCACCTGGCATCCCATAATGGGTGATTTGACTCTCTCTTCCCCTCTCCTATTTTGGTGCTCCACCCACGTGTTCCGATGCATTGATGCTAAAACCCCAGGTCCCTGCTATCCTGTTGTCTTAATTCCAGGCTTGACTCTATATACAGAGGCTGAAGTTGAGGACCTTCTTTCCTCCCTACAGTCTCAAGGGGGGCGCTCTAAGCGTGCGGCCACTCTGGCAGCCTTAGTGGGTGTTAGCTTAGTCACCGCGATTGCCTCCACAGGCCTCTCAGTTGGAAGACTGGCTCATTCACTTGTAATGGCCCAATCCTTTGAACAGGAGCTCTCTGACCTCACAGATAAGCTCGCCACCACAGCTGAAGCCTCCGCCTACTCCATCCAGGCCCTCCAGCAACAACTCTCATCACTAGCGGAGGTTGTGCTCCAAAACAGGCGAGCCTTGGACCTCATCACAGCAGAAAAAGGGGGGGGTACCTGTATTTTCTTGGGTGAGGAATGCTGCTATTATGTCAACCAGTCAGGCAAAGATGACCACAACATACAACGCTTAAAAGAGGTAGTGCAAGGTTTAGGGGACAAGAAGATCCGGTGGCAGCAGAGATCCTCATGGGAACTATGGGAAGGGGTGGCCCCCTGGGTCCTCCCTCTCCTAGGCCCACTTATAACTATATGTCTTGTCCTGATGATAGTTCCTTGCCTCATACGATGCCTTCAAAATCATATTTCTCAAATTTCTAACCAAACCGTTAACCAGCTTCTCCTCAGGGATTATCAACTGCTAACAACCACAGATGACCTTCCAACCAAAGATGACTTCGCTGCACCTCGGGACAGAGTTTGCCAATCTCTAGAGAGATCAGCTACATCCTGACTCCCTCGATTGGTTTTTTTTTGCTGTAAGTCCTGCCCGGTGGAATAAGCAGCCAGACAATCATCCCTCTCACCTTCTTTTCTTTGTTGTTTCCATAATAGTGTTAAGATGCCACCTGTAAACTCGAGATGCCTACAATTCCTACATGCTCTCCAAGAAGATAGTTGGTTGATTCCCCCGGTGACCTCTGCAGAAGCCTGGTTTAACACCCTCATCGATTTATGGCTTCAAGGAACCTTCATCCAATTCACTCCTGCAGAGATCCATCTTTATGGTGCCTGCCTCCTGGGAATTTTTTTAACCCTCAAGCCTGACCTGCCTGCCCACATTCCTCCCTCCCCCCAAAACTACCCCATGTCGCCCCATTTGAGCTCTGAAGCAGCCAGATCGAAACACGACGCCCCTCTCCCTAAGAAATAAAAAAGGGGGGAATGTTGGATTCCAGGCAGGAGGCCACACCTCCCCAGGTGCCTTGTGAAAAACTACAGCTCCCAGGATCCTCAGCGTGACCAAAAACCTGACCAGCAAGTCCCCTGTCCACTACCCCCCCCCCCCCGACCTCTTCTGGCCTATAGGACAAGGACTCACTCCAAGGGGTTTTATGACCCCTACTCTATTTAAACCAGCCCCGGACTGAAATCTCTCTCTGTTCCTGCCTCTCTTGGTTCCTGCCTGTCCCTATTCCCATCTATCCCTTCCCTACCCCCTTCCCTTCCTTTCCCTACCCTTGCCCACGTGGCACCCCAACAAACCCTTTTATTTCACTAACACGGTGTTCCCGGCTAAGTTAACTATGTTTCAGCAGTTTTCTAACAATGGGTATATATGTATTTTAAAAACATATAATCTGCAAATATTTGTATATATGCTTTGTATCAATCAACATCTAATCACAAAAACAGTTTCCCCTCTAGTTATTTCAGATAATTTAACACACACATTTAAAAATTGGTTACAAATACATTGGAAAAGTTAACTACGAGCAAAATGGGAACATGTGAGATTACCAAGATTAATAAGGAAACTGTCCCCCATCTTCAAGTTCAAAGAATAAAAGGAAAAATAGTTTTCCCCAGGGCCCACCCTCCCTGACCCCCTGAAATGGCTTTTGGAACATTTGCCATCATTAGGCAGCAAGCTAGGAGCCAGTGCCCCAGAGGACTCTAGGTGTCTGAGGTTACCAATGGCCAGAGGAGCAAGGACCCATAGGCTCGCAACAGCTGAGATTCCTGGAGCTGCCAAGGCTGGTGCTGCTGCAGCCAGAGCAGGGTGTGGCTGCAATGGCCACTCTTAGAATCCCACTCCTGTTAAGGTTTTTGAGAGCTTTACATATCCTTGAGGTTAGTGTTCTCTCTGATGTGCTTGTGGTAAAGATTTGCTCCCATTCTGTAGGTTCTCTGTTTACCTCACTGATTGTTTCTTTTGCTGAGAAGAAACTTTTTAGTTTGAATCCATCCCATTTATTGATTCTTGGTTTTAATTCTTGCATATAGGGGTCTTATTAAGGAAGTTGGGGCCTAATCCAACATAATGGAGATTTGGGCCTACTTTGTCTTCTATTAGGCACAAGGTCTCTGGTTTAATTCCTAGGTCCACCAAAAAAACAAATAATCAATAAATGGGCCAAGGAACTGAACAGACACTTCTCAGAAGAAAATATACAGTCAATCAACAAATATATGAAAAAATGTTCAACATTTCTAGCAATTAGAGAAATGCAAATCAAAACTATTCTAAGATTTCATCTTACTCCAGTCAGAATGGCAGCTATCAAAAATACAAACAAAAACAAATGTTGGCGAGGATGTGCGGAGAAAGGCACACTCATACATTGCTGGTGGGACTGCAAATTGGTGCAGCCAATAAGGAAAGCAGTATGTAGATTACTTGGAAAACTTGGAATGGAACAACCATTTGACCCAGCTATCCTACTCCTCTATCTATACCCAAAGGACTTAAAAACAGCATACTACAGGTGAAGCCAGATTTACAGCTAGGTAGTGAGTGCAGTCAGGCAAATCGGGTCTAACATCGAGTTTTCATAAAGAACATGGAGTCCATAAGGAAAATGGAGTCAGTCTGAGTCCTGGAAAAACACAGAGCAACTCTAAGGGAGAGAAGATGGTTAATGTTCCCAAGTTTAGGGCCCATCTTATGGAATGTTAATGAAACAGCTCCCAGCAAACGAAGATGTTAATCAACTAGCCCTAAACCCTTCCCATAAATCTCACACCCACCGTAAATCTCACACCCACCGTGGGCCCTCCGGTGTCACAGGTGTCACATCTTTTTGACATTCCTGTCCCAGGCAGGACAGAAATGAATGAAAGGAACAAAGAAAGATTTCAGATATAAAAGGGAGAAAGCCTCTCCTCCCTTTGGATTCCTGGTTTCTGGGTCCCCTTCTCCCTCTGGGGAAGTCCTTTGCTATCCTTTCAATAAGCTGTCCACTCTCCACTCTACGCTTGCCTCGGAGTGCTTCTTCGGTGTTATTCTTCAGCATTCGGGGAGCAAGAACTCGTCACAGTAAAAAGCGGTTTCACAGGGACACAGCCACATCAATGTTTATAGCAGCACAATTCACAATAGCTAAATTGTGGAACCAACCCTGATGCGCTTCAGTAGATAGGGAAACTTTGGTATATATACACAATGGAACATTACTCAGCACTAAAATAGAATAAAATCATGGCATTTGCAGGTAAATGGATGGAGAAAATAATGCTAAGTTACCCAATCCCCAAAAAACAAAGGCTGAATGATATCTTTGTTACAAGGATACAGACTCATAATGGTGGGTAGTGGGGAATGAGAGGAATGAAGGAACTTTAAATAGATCAAAGGGGAGGGAGGGCAAGGGAGGGGGCAAGGGGATAGGAATAACGGTGGAATGAGTTGTTTGCCATCATTACCCTAAGTACATGAATGAAGACACGAATGGTGTGAAAATACTTTGTGTAGAACCAGTGACTTGAAAAATTGTGCTCTATATATGTAATATGAACTTAATTGCATTCTGCAAGCATGTGTAACAAATTGGAATATATAAATAATTTAATTAAAAAAAAAAAGAATCCCACTCCTGAGCAAGCAGCCAGACTCAGCCATTGTTGCCCCTTTGTGCAGTTGTCTGAGGCATGCTCTGAGAGGTAACGGTGCCCTGTTTCTCCCACATTCCAACCTCCTTCTGTTGTACCCAATTTTTCAGGAAAAAAGTCTCACAAGCCACTCAAGCAATAGCCAATGAAGCCTTTATTCTGGCCAGGGCCACCAACTATGTCCAGCACAAAGCAGGATAGTAGAAAATGTCGCCTGCTCATAGCAAGGGCAGGGTTTAGAAAGCACAGGGTTAATACACCCTCAGGCCCTCAGGTGGAGAGGGTTTAAGGGTGGGTCAATGGGCCATCAAGGGTGGGTTAATGGGCCATCAGGTGGAGATAGTCCAAGTCCACTTTAAGTCGCCTTTGCTTATAACACTACCAGCATCTCTCGTAAACAGAGCCTATCAGAGAGAAAGCTGGTGAGAGTCTGGGAAACAAGTTTGGGGACCTTCAGTTCTCTGTGTCATAGAAAGGGAGAGAGATGGAGGATAAAGCCAGACGGAACCCTAGCACATGTGGAATGATGGTTGTGGTCTTGGTTGTCTTCTTTCTGATATTAATGAAAGTGCTTTTACTGAGGTAGAATTTCTTGCAAGGTTAAATTTCTATTTCCAGCTTTGGAACAACATTGTTAGGAAATAGCTGTTTTATTGTATCCCCCTTTTCCTCCCAGGTCATTAATGAATTTCCTAATGCTGAATCATTATTTTTATTTGTTTTGTTCTTTTTTTTTAATGTTTATTTTTTAGTTGTAGTAGGACACAATACCTTTATTTTATTTATTTATTTATTTAAAAATATTTATTTATTTATTTGCTTTAATTGTACACAATGCGTTTATTTGTACGTGGTGCTGAGGATAGAACCCGGGCCGCGCATGTGCTAGGCAAGCGCTCTACGGCTAAGCCACAATCCCAGCCCTTATTTATTTATTTTTATGTGGCGCTGAGGATCCAACCCAGTGCCTTACAAGTGCTAGGCAAGAGCTCTACTGCTGAGCCACAATCTCAGCACCCCTAGCCCTGTTTTGTTCTGTTATAAAAACATGGTCTCGCCATATTGCTGAGGCTGTCCCTGAATTCCAGAGCTCAAGCGATCCTCCTGCCTCAGCTTCCTGAGTATCTTGGACCACAAATACACACCACCACACTAGGCTGTAAGAATTCAGAGTTCTGTTCCAGCACTTTGGGAGGCTGAGGCAGGAGGATCGTGAGTTCAAAGCCAGCCTCAGCAATCACGGGGCACTTAGCAACTCAGTGAGACCCTGTCTCTAAATAAAATACAAAAAAGGGCTGGGGATGTGACCCAGTGGTCGAGTGCCCCTGAGTTCAATCCCCAGTACCACACACACACAAAAAAAGAATTCAGAGTTCTGGAAGTCTGTAGCCCCAAGAATGGCATCCAATTGGATCTCTAAGCATCTTGCACCCAGCAATTAGTTCAGAGGACTGAGGGTCCCTGAGGGTGACTGAACCTGATTAACTGAATGAACTTTTTATTTCTCTCTCACTCTCTCTTTCTTTTCCACTCCTGTTGACATACTGCTGGTGGTATATCAGTAATATTTCACTTAAGATTTTTGCTTATATTTACAAGGAATATTGTTAATTTGGTTTTTGTTTGTTTTTTTACTTTTTTATTCTTTTTTTCTTTCTTCTTTTTTTTCTAAAGTATTGTTGATCCAAGACGCAAAGAAAAGACCACCAACTCCAATTTTAGATTAAAGCAAGCTTATATTGTATGCACACAAAGAGAGCTGGCCAGGGCTGCCCCTCCCAAACACTGGGCTTGAGGTCAGCGCGCTCTCCGGGAAGACAAGGTTTTTATAGTTCAAAGAGTTACAGAAAATCTTGGGAACTTACAGCTAACAAGGTCAGACATGTGTAATTCAAAGCAAGTAGCAAACTAATATCTACATGGCATTGCATTCCAAGAAAAAGGGGAGTAATAGTCAAACCCCACATCAAAAGTTTATGAGGCACTGTTAGTTTGAGAGAGAGAGAGAGAGAGTTGTTATCCGGTCAAGGAAAGCCAGGCCTGAGCGAGCTCAAGGCCTGGGAATGAATGCCAGACAAAAGCTCAAGCCAAATAAGAATCCTAGCATTTCATAGAAAACTGAAGTGGGCTTTTCATAACTTTTTGACAGGATGGCTCCCAGTCTTAAGATGGAATTAGGCTGGTTTATCATTCCCCCCCCCCTTTTTTTTTTTTACTTTTCAAATCTTTGAAAGGGAGTAATCGCATAGGCTAATTTTATCGATGGTACATAATAGAATTAAATTGCAGCCCAATAAACCGGAGCATATAGTTAATAACACATGGGACAATAACTAGTAAGAGAAAGATACAAATTATAGGACCTAAGAGAGAAATTAACCATGGAAACCAATCTCCCAAGCCTAACCAATAATTATTCATTTTAATTTTGTTAATCTCCTGTCTTATCTCATCTACCTGTTGTTGGATAATGTTAGAATAATCTGTAACATTAAAACAGCACATGCCTGGGAATTGTTGGCAACCCAAGTGATGTTTCAATAAAAGAAAATCAATAGCCGCTCTATTTTGTAACATTGAGGTTCGAAGTTCTTTCATCTCTTGATTAATTTCTGCCAAAACTTGTGCAGTAAGGTTAGCTGTTTTGCTAAAACTACAGGCTAATTTTGTGATTTCTCTTTGTATTCCTACAACTAGACCCGGAAGTGGCAAAAGAAAGGCTGCTGCAATTGCAGTGTCTAGTGGGTCTAGGAGGATTAAATTGTCATCGCAGTTGGAGGGCAGACTTCGGGCCATTCGGTGGGAAGCTGTCAGAGATGGCAGTAAAGGAAAGATCCATCCAATAGAACAGATCCCAGAAAAGTTTGTAGGCAAAGCCTGGAAAGTTGCTTTATTACAGAGAAAAACCCATCCTGTTGGCAGTCGTTTGCCATTGGGTAGGGAGATATTTTGCTCAATAGAACAATTGGGGGGGGATCGGGGAAGGATGCAATCTATGCATAAACAATGCTTTTGAATAACCAGTGAAGCTGGCAAAGCTGGCTCTGCATGGTATACTGGCCAGTCTTGCTGAGTTGCTCTATCACCAGTGACTTTAACATAGTCAGTATATTTTACAGATAGACCCATAAGATTGTTAGCTAGCAATTGATGGATGGAGTTTCCTTCTTGTACACAGAAGGAACTTTTGTCCATAGTGTCAACAGCCAAAATTTTGAGTAGTTACAGAATTTAGGGGACTCACAGAAACATCCACCTTTAAAGTAGCTTTTGAATAAACAGTATCTATTGGGGCCCCTTTTTTTAGCTTAGTACAGGAATACTGTCCTGAATCTTGAGGGTGAGCAGAGTATTTATAGATTCCAAAATTTATATTATCCCCTCGAGATTGGTCTGTAAGATTTTTCCATGGTCCCTCCCTGAATATCTGACTAAAAA
Source organism: Tamias sibiricus (assembly GCA_025594165.1). NCBI lineage: Eukaryota > Metazoa > Chordata > Mammalia > Rodentia > Sciuridae > Tamias > Tamias sibiricus. The sequence goes on along the minus strand of JAKELJ010000099.1, from coordinate 73,302 downwards.
TTTCTTGGTTATCTTTATACCATTTGATAGGGCCAATTATTGGATCTTGACAAGAGTAAGTACAATTTAGTATTAGTGGAGATCCTGCAATAGCAGGTCCTTCTTGGGCTACAGATGGGGTACAAGGTTTGTTGAGGCCAGCATAGCTAAAACCCAAGGATACATGTATACTCCAACAGGCAAAAATTATTAGCATAATGCTTATAATAACAGGGAAAGCAATAAGAATCTAGTGACAAAATATTAAACCTTAGTAATTTTAACTTTAAAAGGCCCACGCTCAGTCACTTTCCACCTCTGGCTGCAAGATTCTCTTCCAGTGGGTTCTTCCTCCGTGGTTTCTGTAGGTGCCTTCTTTAGCTGTGAGTGATGGATCCAGGCAGGAATACCAGCAACTTTGATGGCAGTAGGAGTGCGGAGAATCACGATGTAAGGGCCCTTCCACCTGGGCTCAAGGCTGTTCTCAAACGTCGTATCAGCACAGCATCGCCTGGTTGGAATGAATGATCGGGCAGTCTGTGTCCAACGGGCTGAGCAGCCTGGACCTGGGGAAAGATCTTATCTATGATTAGTTGTAGCCCTTTGAGTGTTTCTGAGATTGGAATGTCTCCCACCAGATCTTGGTGTACTCTGGGAACCAAAGGCGGTGGCCGCGCCATAAATTATTTCATAAGGGGTAAATTTTTCCCGGTAAGGAGTGCAACGGGCCCTTAAGAGAGCAAAAGGCAGGAGATCAACCCAGTTACCACCAGTCTCAAGTATTAATTTAGTCAAAGTTTCCTTTAATGTTCTAGTCATCCTTTCTACCTTCCCTGAACTTTGAGGATGGTACATACAATGTAATTTCCAGTTTATATTCAGGGCTCTTGAAATTAATTGAGATAATTTGGCCGTGAAGGCCGGGCCATTGTCAGACCCCAAAGTTAGAGGAAGGCCAAATCTAGGAACAATCTCAGTTATTAGTTTTTTAACTACTATTTGTGCTGTTTCTGTCCGAGTAGGAAAGGCTTCTACCCAGCCTGAGACAGTTTCAACAAAGACTAACAAGTATTTATATCCATATAGTCCTGGTTTAATTTCAGTAAAGTCCAATTCCCAAAATTCACCAGGTACAGTACCTTGACTTCTGTTTCCCTGTGGAAGATGGTTCTTTTTAGCATTTACCTGTGCACATGTCATGCAGTGATTTGAGATGTTCTGGAGTATCCCTCGGTGTCCCGGGAACCAAACGTGGGGTGAAATTAGTTCTGAAGTCTTCTTGGGGGATAAATGCATTCCCTGATGAAGATCAGTTAACCATTTTCTTCCTAAAAGCTTAGGCATGCAAATTTTCCCATCTGGGAGAGTCCCCCAGCCGTGACAGTTTTGTTGGGCTCCCATAGAGGAGTATAAGTTTATCTCTTCAGTAGTGTATGAAGGAGTTTCTTCCTCAATTTTAACTGGGAGTTTGGGGCAATTTGAGAGTTCAAGAATAGTTTGACATTTTGACTCCCCAAGGGCTATTTCCCTGGCTGTTTGATCGGCCAAATTATTACCTTGGGTCTGGGGGCTATTGTCTTTACGGTGTCCAGGCCAGTGGATAATAGCCAGTTTATCTGGCAACCAGATAGCCTCCAGTAATTGAAGGATTTCTTGTTTATTTTTGATAGTCTTTCCATCTGAAGTTAAAAATCGCCTTTGTTTGTATATCTGTCCATGCACATGTACTGTAGCAAAAGCATAATGGCTGTCCGTGTAAATGTTTACCCGTTTTCCTTCTGCCCATCTCAATGCCTGTGTTACTGCAATGATTTCTGCTTTTTTGGGCTGATGAGCCTCTGGGCAAAGCCTGTGCCCAGATAATTTCTTTTTGGCCCGTAACAACTGCTGCTCCCGCATACCTTATTCCATCCCAGACATAACTGCTACCATCGGTGTAAAGGTCTGCGTCTCTGTTGGTGAGAGGAATGTCAGTCAGGTCTGGTCGGGTACCTTGGATGACATCCAGCATCTCTGAGCAGTCATGAATTGGCTCCTCTGGGTTATCATCAGGCAGTAGGGTTGCAGGATTGATTGTCAGGGACTTACTGAAGGTCAATCTGTCCTTGTCTAGGAGGAGAGCCTGGTACTGAGTGAGACGGGCATTTGACATCCATCAACTGGTGGCATTCCTCAATAGGGTTTCCACTGTGTGAGGGGCAGTCACAGTGAGTGTCTGCCCCAGATAAAGTTTGTCTGCTTCCTTTACCAGTATTGCAGTAGCTGCTATGGCTCGTAAACAAGGGGGCCATCCTGATGCTACAGGATCCAACCTTTTTGAAATGTAGGCAATTGGTCTTTTCCATGGCCCTAAATTTTGGGTAAGAACTCCTTTAGCAATACCCTTTCTCTCATGAACATAAAGATGAAAGGGCTTAGATATATCAGGGAGGGTTAAGGCAGGGGCCTGAACCAGAGCCTCCTTTAAATTTTTGAAGGCCAATTCATTTTCCTCAGTCCAAATTAAAGGTGACTTGCCTCCTGCAGTTGCAGTATATAACGGCTTGGCAATTTCAGCAAATCCAGGTATCCAAAGGCGGCAGTATCCAACTGCCCCTAGAAATTCCCTAACCTGCTTTTTAGTGGTTGGGGTCGGGATCTTCATATGGCTTCTATGCAGTATTGGGATAAGAGTCTTTTCCCTTCCCTCAGCTCATATCCCAAATAAGTAACCCGAGAGGAACAGATTTTTGCCTTTTTCTTGGAGACTCGGTACCCCAATTGAGCCAAGGTTCCTAGCAAACCCCGAGTGGCCCTTAAAACAGTCCTCTTTGTCTTTTGCAGCTAACAGGAGATCATCCACATATTGGAGCAAGGTTACCTCAGGGTACTTACTGCGAAACAGTCTCAGATCTTGATTGAGAGTTTCATCAAAGATAGTGGGGGAATTTTTTAAATCCCTGAGGTAGTCGAGTCCAGGTCAGTTGTCCCAATATCCCCATCTCCAAATCCGTCCATTCGAAAGTGAAGATAGGCTGACTCAGTTTTGACAAAGGGATGGAGAAAAATGCGTCTTTCAAATCCAATACAGTATAAACTGTATGTTCTGGTGGCAACAAACTGAGCAAAGTGTAGGGGTTAGGGACAGTTGGGTGTATAGTTTCTACCCATTTGTTCACTTCCCTTAAGTCCTGTACTGGTCTGTAATCTTGAGTCCCAGGCTTTTGGACAGGCAAAAAGGGGGTGTTCCAAGCCGATTGACATCTAATTAGTATCCCCACTTCTAGGAGACGCCTGATGTGGGTTTTAATTCCTTCTTTGGCTTCAAAACTGATGGGGTATTGTTTAACCCGGATGGGCATAGCCCTAGATGTTAGTTGTATTACAACTGGTGGCACATGCTCAGCTAGCCCTGGAGGGTTGACCTCAGCCCAAACTGTAGGAATTTCTTGAATTAATAATTTCTCCCATTTTCCTTCTGAAGTTTGGATAGGATTTTGAAAAAGCAGATATTCCTCACTTAATGGGCAGGTTATAGTTAGGGCCTTTGCAGGATTTCCCAATTCTAATGTAGGCATATCTCCAGAAAATGAGATAGTTGCCTGAAGTTTGCTTAAAAGGTCCCGTCCAGCCGGGCGCGGTGGCGCACGCCTGTAATCCCAGCACTTTGGGAGGCTGAGGCAGAAGGATTGCGAGTTAAAAGCCATCCTCAGCAATGGTGAGGCACTTAGCAACTCAGTGAGACCCTGTCTCTAATAAAATACAAAAAAAAAAGGGCTGAGGATGTGGCCCAGTGGGTGAGTGCCCCTAAGTTCAATCCCCGGTACCAAAAAAAAAAAAAAAAAAAAAAAAAAAAAAAAAAAAAAAAGGTCCCGTCCCAGCAACGGGAAAGGGCATTCAGGGATAACAATGAAGGAGTGAGTTACAGTTCCTCGTCCTATGTTAACAGTCCGGTCTGTAGTCCATTTATACTTTTTAATTTCTCCTGTTGCCCCTTGCACTTCCATGGTTTCATTAGTGAGGGGTCCTATGGGCTTCTGTAACACTGAATGTGAAGCTCCTGTATCCACTAGGAAATTTACAGGTTGGCCCCCAATTGAGAAAGTTACCATGGGCTCTCGGGAGCCTAGTTTGAAAGAGCCATGGCCCCCCTATTCTTCTAAAGTTAAAACTGGTTTTGGCTGAGGAGCTCTGGCCTGTGATCGGGGCAAGCTTTTCGGATTACGTTGGGGGCATTCATTTTTCCAATGTCCAATTTCTTTGCAATAAGCACACTGGTTTTGTAGCAGGGAAGACTGCTTTTTGTCTCTGTTGTATGTGGTCTGCCTTTGTCTAGGATTCGAGGTTTCAGAAGCCTGTAATGCGGCCACTGTGGCCCTGTTTACTTTCCTTATCAGTAGATCATCTCGGCTATCTCTATTTTCAAACACCTTTTGGGCTATTTCCAATAATTCTGACCTGGTTTTTCCTGCAAAACCATCTATCTTTTGAATCTTTTTACGGATGTCTGGGGCTGACTGAGTCACAAAAGCCAGATTAATCGCCTTGAGGTTTGTCGGGTCCTCAGGGTCTATAGGAGTATATAGATGGTATGCCTCCAGGAGGCGCTCGAGAAACGCTGAAGGCGACTCATCTGGCCCCTGTTTCACATCTGCTACCTTAGAAAGATTTGTAGGTTTTCGAGCTGCCCTCTTAAGGCCCTCTAACAGAGTCTGGTGGTACTCACCGAGTGTTCTCCTACCTTCAGTTGTCCCATAGTCCCAGCTTGGTCTTCTCCTAGGTAAAGCTCGTTCAATCACTTCTGTTTTTTCATTGCTTGTAAGAGCACTTATCCCAGGCAGCGCTTTAGCCGCTTCTGCCAGGATTCGCTCCCTTTCCTCCGTGGTGAAGAGAGTATGGAGAATCTGTTGACAGTCATCCCAGGTGGGGAGGTGATTAAAGAAAAACGGAATCAACCAGAGAAATCAAGGAACTAGGATCCATGCTAAAAGGGGGATTCTGGTTTTTCCAGTTATAAAGGTCTGTTGTGGAAAATGGAACATACACGTAGCAACCTTCTGGAATCTGGCGGAGAGGAAGAACAGGGGCGGAGTCGGTTCCACTTCAGGGATATTAATAGAAATGGAGCCGGCAGGTCTGCCAGGGGAAGCAATTGAGTCAGGCCTTCCATAAGGGTGGCCCTGTCGGCTATGGGGAGGAGAAAGAACAGGGGCTGGCTCCTTTGGGAAGACTAGAGTTGGAGGAGTGGATGAGTGGGGCAATTGAGGAAGCGGTTGAGGGGAGGGAGGGAGATGGTGGAGTAGTTAGTGGAGCAGCTGCGACTGCACCCGCAGCAGGAGGATAAAGAGGAGCCGAAGCATCTGGGGGAAGGAGGGAATCCTCCGGAGAGTCCTGTAAGACAGGGCTCTTAGTGGATTTATGGTTTGTTTTTGAGGGACCCTGGGGAGTTCTCCCAGCCATAACCAGGGCTTGCCCTCCCTGTCCATTCCGGACCATCCAAACCTTCATCCAGGCGGGGGAATTAGTTGTTGCTTCCGCCCAGGGTAGAATATATCCTATTTGATCTGGGTGGCCAGGATTACCAAGAGTGATGTTAGATATAGCCTATGCCACTTGGGGATCAAAGGTGCCCTCAGGGGGCCAGCCGACTCCGAAGGTGGGCCATTCTACCTCACAGAATGTTCGGAGGTGTTTCTTGGTGATGGGATAATCATAATCTTGCTTAACAAAATGGGGATAAAGTTTGTCAAAATTCCTTAAAACACAGTTCAAAGGAGTATCAGGCTTACTTGTCTTATTACCCATGTTGTTCAATTTTTTACATTTACAACAGAGAAGACACAATGAGAAAGCAGAAAACAAAAACAACAAAACAAAAAAACAGAACACAGGACAATACACAAGAGAACAAGAACCAGGCGCCAAACCAACCAGGGAGCAGTGCAACGTCTTGCTAATGCTCCGGACAGGAGTGCGTATGTGCCTTGTCAGGCACCTCTCTGTCCCCAGTGGGAATTCCCGACCAGAACCAGAAAGCAGTGTGACCTTTCGCTACTGCCCTGGACAGGAGTGTATGTGCCTCGCCAGGCACCTCGCTTTCCCCAGAAGAGATCTCAAAACCAGATACCAGATGTTACTAGGGCGCCACTTACCTGTGGAGGTTTCCTCCCCCCCCCCCACTGGATGCTTGCTAATTTTTGATGCGGCAGTTCACTCCAGTAGTCCGAAGGACTGAAGGCACACCCTGGGGCCTTGGAACGTCTCAAGGTGCGCACCCCCTAGGGTAGCACTCCGCCCCGGAGTCCCAGAGCGAAGGTCCGGCTTCAGAATTTGTAGAGGTCTGAATCTCGCTGGGGCCTCCAAAAATGTTGATCCAAGATGCAAAGAAAAGACCACCAACTCCAATTTTAGATTAGAGCAAGCTTATATTGTATACATATAAAGAGAGCTGGCAGGGCTGCCCCTCCCAAACACTGGGCTTGGGGTCAGCCCCGCTCTCCGGGAAGACAAGGTTTTTATAGTTCAAAGAGTTACAGAAAATCTTGGGAACTTACAGCTAACAAGGTCAGACATGTGTAATTCAAAGCAAGTAGCAAACTAATATCTACATGGCATTGCATTCCAAGAAAAAGGGGAGTAATAGTTAAACCCCACATCAAAAGTTTATGAGGCACTGTTAGTTTGAGAGAGAGAGAGTTGTTATCTGGTCAAGGAAAGCCAGGCCTGAGCGAGCTCAAGGCCTGGGAATGAATGCCAGACAATAAGCTCAAGCCAAATAAGAATCCTAGCATTTCATAGAAAACTGAAGTGGGCTTTTCATAACTTTTTGACAGGATGGCTCCCAGTCTTAAGATGGAATTAGGCTGGTTTATCAGTATATGGTGGTTTGTGTGCATACTTTGCATATGTGCTGTTCTTGTCCTTTTCTGATTTCTGAAATATATTAACCTACAATGAGTTAAGGAAGGTGTTTTGTTTGTTTGTTTGTTTGTTTGGCAGTTCTGGGCCAATTTGAATCACATAGAAACTACTGTTTTGTGAGTATTTGGTAGATGGCATCCATAAAATTATATAGGCCTGAGGCCTTTGGTAATAAGATGGCTGATTTTTAAAAAATATTTATTTATTGCTTTAGTTGTACACAATGCATTTATTTTTACGTGGTGATGAGGATCAAACCCGGGTCACACACGTGCAGCTGAGCTACAACCCCAGCCCCAAGATGGCTGATTTTAAGCACCTTTTAAAATGATTTTAATATTAGTATCTTCAAGTTTCTGCCTTTTGTCAAATTAGTTTTGATTATTCATATTTTTCTTTAAAAATCAATCATTTAACCAAGATACTAAAATATATCAATAAACAAGTAGTGTATGCATACATATGTATATGCACATGTATATATATATAAATAGTAATTTTTTATAATTAAAAAAATGCCCACATCTAGAAAAGGGAACACTTACACTGTTGGTGGGACTGTAAATTAATAGAAGTCATATGGAAGTCAGCATGGAAGCTCCTGACAGACTCAGCATGGGACCACCACGTCACCCAGCTGCACCACTCCTCGGTATTGAGCGTGAAGAATTAAAGTCATCTTACTACAGTGACACCTGCATACCCGTGTTTATAGCAGCAGAATTCGCAACAGCCAAGTTATGGAACCAGCATAGGTGTCTTCAACAGAAGAATGGGTAAAGAAATGCAGACACTGTGGAGTTTTATTCAGCCTTAACGAAAAATGAAATGATGTCATTTGCAGAAATAGATGGAGCTTGACAACATGATGTTATGCAAAATAAACCAAACTCAGAAGGCCAAGGGTTGTGTTCTCTCATATGTGGAAGTTAGAGAGGTAAAAGGAAAACAAAGGTAGGGGTGGATCTCATGAAAATCAAAGGGAGATCCGTAGACCAATGTGTAGGAGTTGAGGAGGGAGAGGGAATGTGCTGGGAGCGATATTGGCCAAATTATATCATTATATTTTGTGCATGTATGAATACATAACAAAAATCCCAACACTGCGTACAACTATAAGGCACCAATAAAAAATTAGAATTTTTACATATCTAATGTTATGTCTTTTTCTTGTTTCCATTAGTTTTTTGTCTTATTACCTTTATCCTTACCATTTTAACCCTTTTTAATTATATATAATATGCATTCCAAAATGTACACAGATCTTAGGTGTACTCTCTGGATATTCACAAACAGAAACACTCACACAACCTTTATCCAATAGAGAAACGATCTACCACAAATGAGAAATAAATGTGAGGGGGAATCCCTGCACCCACAAAGAGCTCTGATGGACAAACCTCTGAGCGAGCAGATAAAAAATCCCATGAAAATATTTATGTCCCACATAAATGCTCACCAAAGGGTCACCACAGCAGAGGAGGACTTCAATAATTATTAGCCCATTCTGTGACTAACAACGAGTCTCCTTCTGCAGTGACTCTGGTCACCACCCAATAAGCTCTTGACTGAAGTGGCCATGGTGGCAGTAATGAAGGTCGTACACTGGCTCAGCAACATGGCCTTGCGCTCACCGAGGCTGACCTGGCTATGTCCACCACCGAATGCCTCTGTCAGCACCAGAGACTGACACTGAGTCCTTGGTACAGCACCGTTCCCCAGTGGGATCAGCCAGCTACACGGTGGCTGATTACATTGGATGGTTACATTGGATGGTTTCCATCATAGAATTTTATCCTTCTTACAATTGACACTTACTCCATATGTGGATATGCCTTCACCTTCCCTGTATGCCATGCTCCTGCCAAAATTACCTCCTGTGGACTTGCAGATTGCCTGGTCCACCATGATGGTGGATTTCACATAGCTGCGCTTCTGGGCCAGGGAACTTGCTGCTCTGTCAGCCCACGCTCATGGAATTCACGGATTTAACAATGTTTCCCTCCATTCTGGAGCAGCTGGCTTGAAAGAAAGGTGAAATGGCTTTTTGAAGACTCAGCTATAGCACAGTGAGAGGCTCTATCTTGCAAGGCTGGGACAAGGTTCTCCAGAAGGCAACACATGGGCTGCTCCTCCTGCGGCCAGCAAATACAGGTCCAGGGACCAAAGGTGGGGACAGGGGTGGCACTAGCCACAATTACCCCTAGTGACCTACTAACAGAATTTTTGCTTGCTGAACTGTGACCTCATCCTCTGCTGATTCAAAAGTCTTAGTTCCAAAAGGAGGCATGCCTCTACCAGGAGATACAGCAACCCCAATGAACTGGGACTTCAGACACTGTGGTGGCACCCCCTTTCTCACAGAAAATTTTAACTGGGCTTCTCCAGAAATCTTTACCATAGCTGATTTTAAGACTGTCAGCAAAAGAGTCTCTACAAAAAAGTTCAGTGTAGATAAACTTCCTATTTTCCTGTAGCTCTATTACTTGGCCACTGGCCTGGGAGAAATCTGCACTCCAGGTCTGGACACCCACACTTTTTAGTATAAGTGTGTCTGCAAATACAAAGTGTGATAATAAGAAGGACAAATTCTTTAACAAGGCCTCTGGACTTGAGTTGGAGCTCACAGAGATGTCTCCATTTCTAAGATAAGTTACTATTTGGGCTCCATGGTATCAGCTAGCAGGGGAGAAGAAGCTCTCCCCTTCTTAGGTGTTGTCTTTGAAGGGTTAACTTGCCCAGAACAGTGATAGAGAAAAAAAAACTGCTTTTATGTGAACTTCTGTAAACTGTACTTCTGAGCCCCTCCCCTTACATGCTGTGTATAAATTCTGAAACTACCTGAACTCGGGGTTCAGGGGATTAATGGATTACAGTGAGAGCTGTACCTCTGAACCGGCTGCAACCATAATAAAACTGTTTCCTGTTATCTTCGGTGCCTTGCCTCGTCTGTCCCTACAACAACGCCACTCAGGCCTCTGAAGCAACAGGTACTATGGGAGGACTGGACTGATCCTGGCTGCCCAGGGCAGACTGGGCGGCCACTCCACAGTGGAAGCAGGGGACAGTATGTCCAAAGTACAAGAGCTCCTGAAAGGCATCTCTTACTGTTACCATAACCTAGACTAAGGTCCACGGAAAACACAACAGTCTAATTGAGATGGGAACAATAATGGCCCAGACCCTTCAGGGATGAAGATTTCATGATCTCACCAGGTTAAGAACCACAACTCGCTGAAGTGCTTGCTGAGGATCTAGGGAATGTGGAATGACAGAGGAAGAGGGTAATTCTCACAAATACTAACTAGGATACTGAAGAAGCTCTAATAGCAGATGGTTAATTGCAGTTAGCTGAAGGCCATAAGAGATGTTCTGGTTTCCACCTGAAAGAATCTTTGTATGCCTGTGAACTGTGTGACACACCTGTGGTCCTTGTTAAAGCTAAAGATATATAACCGGGTGAGGAGTCAGACTAGGATATAGAGAGAAGAACTAGTTGCTGGTTGGAGTCAGGCCAAGGCTACCAAAGAAGAAAGAAGAACGAAGAAGCTATCTCTCTCTCTCTCTCTCTAAGCTCTCTCTAAGAAAGCAAAAGTAAAAGAAAGTAAGTAAAGAAGTAAAGAGTCAGTAGTCAGAAGAAGTAAAGAGTCAGAGAGGTTGCTGAAAGAGCCAGTGTTAGAGTTTTGAGAGATTGCTAAAGCCAAAGAATAAAAAATCCTTCTTTCATCTTCATTCTGCCTCCGAGTTTTTCTCCCGCGGCGTTGTTGCTCCAAGTCAGGAAGCAACAGGATACTAGCTACAAATTCCAGCCACATGGCTGGTTACAGAAATTAAGGTTGTCATGAATATGCTTCCTTATTTGGTTACAAATATAATCTTTATACATAATAATATCTTTGCTTCCTTTCCCTCTCTTATTTATTTATGTGACCTAAGATGTACTAACTTTCCATGGTAGTATTTAAATTTCAGGATGTCAAAGAGAAGACAAGCATTGCCCAAGGATTTTGCCTCCTCTTCTGGGAAGGAGTGAAGTTTTGGTTGTACTCAGGATAGTTGTATCAGGTTAGGTGGAAATTTGATGTTGTTATTGTCTTTATTTGGAGGAGATTAAGTATGGTTTAAGAAGTTAGGTACAGCCAGACGTGGTGGCACACGCCTGTAATCCCAGCGGCTCAGGAGGGTGAAACAGGAGGATCTCGAGTTCAAAGCCAGCCTCAGCAACAGCGAGGCACTAAGCAACTCAGTGAGACCCTGTCTCTAAATAAAATACAAAATAGGCTGGGGATGTGGCTCAGTGGTTAAGTGCCCCTGAGTTCAAATCCTGGCACCCCCCCCCCAAAAAAAATGAAGTCAGGTTCAGTAACGCCACATCAACAAGGGTTGCCTGTAATGGTTCACTTATGTGTTACCCTGACTAGGCAGTGGTGCCCAGCTGTTTGCTCAAACACTAGTGTAAGTGTTGCTGCAGATGCGATCAGCATCTACAGAAAATTGCCTTTGAATAAGATTACCCTTGATAAGGTGGATGGGTCTCATCCAATGGAAGGCCTTAAGACCAACGTTTTACAGGGAAAGGGGAAGGAATTTCACCTCCAAACTGACACAGAAATCCTACCAGAATTCCTAGCTTGCCAGACCTCACCCACAATCACAAGAGCCAATTCCTTTAAGCGGGTCTCTTATAAAATCTATCTGTGTCTATATATCTCCTGTTAGTTCTGTGCGAGTGGAAAACTCTGCTTCAGTTAGTTTCCCTTGGTTTCGTACTTTCTGTAAATGTAATTGTATGACATATACTTTTTTCCCTACCAATCTTCTCTTGCCCCATTCCATTACATTTGAGAGATCCACCTTTACTTTGCCCAGGTCTAGCCACTCAGTGGCTGATGGACTTTAGGTCAGCCCATCTGCCCATCTGGAGGTCTTTATCAGACAGCGCCAGTAGGTGGCGCTAAACAGCTCCTATAAAGCTCCTTGGTCTATTCCCAAAGGACTTTAAAAAAAAAAAAAAAAAACAGCTTGCTACAGGGACACAGGCACATCAATGTTTATAGCAATACAATTCACAATAGCTAGATTGTGGAACCAACCCCGATGCCGTTATCAGCAGATTAAATGGATAGGGAAACTTTGGTATATATACACAATGGAACACTACTCAGCATAATAAAAGATAATGAAATAATAAAATAAATGATAATAAAATCATGGCATTTGCAGGTAAATGGATGGAGTTGGAGAAAATAATGCTAAGTGAAGTTAGCCAATCCCAAAAAAAAATCAAAGGTCGAATGATCTCTTTGATACGAAGATACTAACTTATTTTTTTTTTTTTTTTTTTTTTTGTGGTACCGGGGATTGAACTCAAGGGCACTCGACCACTGGTGCCACATCCCAGCCCTTTTTTGTATTTTTATTAGAGACAGGGTTTTCACTGAGTTGCTAAGTGCCTCGCCATTGCTGAGGCTGGCTTTGAACTCGCGATCCTCCTGCCTCAGCCTCCCAAAGTTGCTTAGGATTACAAGGCGTGCAGCCACCGCGCCCGGTCCGAAGATACTAACTTATAAAGGCAAGGGAGTGGGGATGAGAGGAATGAAAGAACTTTAAATAGAACAAAGAGGGGGAGGGGGTGAGGGCAAGGGGACAGGAATAATAGCATACTGAAGTTATCCATGATTACCCTAAATACATGTATGAAGACACAATTGTTGTAAAAATACATTTATATAAAACCAGCAACTTGAAAAATTGTGCTCTTTATATGTAATATAGAAATGAAATGTACTCTGCAAACATGTATAACAAATTAGAATTTAAAAAAAAGAGTCCCAGGTGTAGGCAACCTCTAAATTTTCAGTGGCCTGCAACAGCATGCAGCATCTTGTCAAAATTGGAAATGAAATATTTACATTCTCATTTGACACTACTTGACTCGATCAGCTTGACCCATTTATTGGGGACACAGGGGCTCTGAATGGGTTGCTCTACACTGGGTCCCAGCCCTAGGGAGTACAGAATTCCCTAGGAAGGCCCTGAGGCTCACCCTGTTTGCCAGCTGGTAAGTTGTGTGGTCAGTTCCTTGGGTGCTGGAAGAAACCATGCAATTCTTCTCAACAGTAGCAGTAGCCAGAGTACTCACATTTCTTGCCCTTGAGCCCAGACATAATGAAGCCTGGAATGACACCAGCACACTCAGGGCCTTAATAATTCAGAGATCTCTGAGCTTGGAGACCCTGAATATTTGGTTAAAAGGCTTACCCTTTTGCTCCCAAGGAAAAATATCCTTGGTATTTCTAAGGGTGAAAGCAAACTGCCCTTGAGCTGGAGGAAACACTATGGTTTTTCTCCCAAGACTTTACTATACCTTCTTGAAAAGGTAACCCAGAACCAGGGAGGCCAGATCCTTGCTTGCAAGACATGCAGAACTGCAGGACACCCACCCACCTAAGAGTCATCTCACAACCAGAGGAGTGTGGAGGGCGAGGGAGGTGGCCCCTGTCGCAGGGAGGTTGGGAGGGCCAGGAAGAGCGTGCTCTAGACTGGGAAGCTGTCTTTGTGACAAGCAGTAACGTTGTGGCTGGGGATGAAGGGACTTGATCTCTTTCCTGTGAAGGGGTCAGAGGATGTGACATCTCTAGCCTCTTGAGCATTGACCTTGATGCCTCCAAGCCAGGAGGCTACAATATGGGCAGAACTGGACCCTCAGGTCTGCAGTCTTGGGAGTGCTCCTGTCTGAACCTCTGGGAAGCAACATCTCCCTCTTCTCCAGCAGTACTGGCACACAGGCAGCCTGTGCCTTTCACTCCTGCTCTCTATAGGGAGACCCTCTGTCACCAGGAGCAGCCCCAGGGCACGTCTTCCTTTCTGGGATGAAGCAGAAGAAGGGGGCGAAGACGGTGCTACAGCTCTGACAGCGCCTGCTGTGGAGGCCTGAGAGACCAGGAGGACCACCTTCCTAATCTGGACAGGCGAGTGAGCAGGTGGCCTTCCATGATATCCACCACCAGCTCTTGTTGCACAAGCAACATTGGGATGGGGATGAAGGACTCCATCCCTTCCTGTGAAGGGGTCAGAAGGCACTGTTGGCTTGAGTTGCTAGGAAGGGTGTGTATTTGAGGCCCAGGACACTTTACAGTTCGACTAGGAATAAGGGTAGAAGGGCCAGATCTTCCTTGGTTACGTCTCTGAAATCTTGAATTCCCACTATAGGGTTTGTACAAGTTGATAGTAATAGGAATTACCCAATACTTTTTTTTTTCCTTTTTGTGCTGGGGAACGGGGCCCCCCCCATGTAGGGACAATGCTCAATCACTGAGTTACACCTGTAGGTCAAACTAATAGACTCATTCTTATGGTAGAAAGGGCCCTCAGTGACGGCGCCTACTCAATATCCCCAATAGATTTTTCTCTTTTTTTTTTTTTTTGGTAATGGGGATTGAACTCAGGGGCACTTGTCCACTGGGTCACATCCTCAGCCTTTTTGAGTATTTTATTTAGAGACAGTGGTCTCACTGAGTTGCTAAGTGCCTCACCATTGCTGAGGCTGGGCTTTGAACTGCGAGTATTCCTTGCCTCAGTCCCCTCCCAAGTGCTGGGATTACAGGCTGTGCGCCACCAAGCCCCGGCCTAATAGATTTTTCTTAATGTGAATTGGAATTTTACTTTTTTTCCATATTTTTATTGGTGCATTTATAGCAGTATGTATGGTGGGATTTGTTGTTCACAGGTTCATACCTGCACACAAGTGTAACAATATAATTTGGCCAATATCACTCCCCAGCACTTCCTCCTCCCTCCCTTTACTCCCACCTTCTGCTCCCTTTCCTCTATTTTGCTGAATTTTCCTCTGCATTTCATTAGATTTTTCCACACACCCCCACCCCAGCTTTCGGTTTTCTTTTTTCTCTCTAGCTTTCACATATGACAGAAAGCATTTTACCCTTGACGCTTATGAGTTTGGCTTATTTGCTTAATTTAATGGTTCAAGTTCCACCCCACTTTCCACAAAGGACATGATTTTATTTTCCTTTAGACTGAATAAAAACTCATTGGTGTATATATACCACATTTTTCTTTCTCCATTCATCTGTTGATGGACACATGAAGCTAGGTACCGCAAGTTGGCTATTGTAGTGAAATGGTGCCCTGTGGTCAACATGGGCTGTGCATGTATTGCTGGAGTGAAGAGACTTTAATTCTTTCAGGGATAAACACAAGGAATGAGATACGC
The DNA here is from genome assembly GCA_025594165.1 of Tamias sibiricus. NCBI lineage: Eukaryota > Metazoa > Chordata > Mammalia > Rodentia > Sciuridae > Tamias > Tamias sibiricus. Next base: position 58,190 of record JAKELJ010000099.1, on the reverse strand, counting down.
TGGGTCAAATGGTGTTTCCATGCTATTCTATTTGAGTAGTCCCCACAGAATCTTAACTGAGACCCTGGAGACTGCTCAGTTCTCCATGGATGGGTTTCTAGGGATTCAGCCTATCCCTAGTATGAGACACATTTGGACTCTCCAGGAAAGCTGTCATTTTGATTAGGGATGCAAACCATTCCAGAAAAAACCATTTAGTAACAGAGCCCAGCAAGCTGGGAGTTTGGCAAGAAGAAGTCAGTTGCATCAAGGGTAAGGACCCAGGGGGCCCTGGCATGATCAGAGGCAGCCCGGGATGAGGGGTGAGGCCCTGTGCAAAGTGGATGTCTTCAAGCTACTTCACGACGGGCCAGGCCTCGGGCATCTTCAGCCACAACCTGCAGAAGGACAGACCTCTAGGTGACATTCCTGTCAAGAAATTTAGTGCTCACGCCAACACAACCAGAAGGCAGTTTTTGGAGGGAGCCCTCCTTAGATGGCTGGGCCGGGACGGTGGGAAGCTCAGGGGGTGGATTCCTGGCCAAGGACGCAGTACAGGCCAGGACAGGGCCGCACTAGAGACCTTGAGTCTTCACCCTGCAGCCGGGGAGGGCAAGTCCCGCTGCTGCAGGAACTTACCTGAGGAACCCAGAAAGAACGATGAGCGACAGGGCAGAAGCAACAGCCCTCTCCATGGCGTTCTTTACATGCAGCTCTCAGAGAGAGAGGGCGGGGCACGGGAGGAGCTGGTGGTGGCCCCCAGCCCGTGCTGTCCCGGGTCTTGTGGCGCCCACTTCTCGTCCTCACAAACGAGGTGAGAGTGGTTGGGAACACCATGCCTCTGCAGTCTTGCTCAGTGTCCTTCACCTCCTGTCCCCCCTTGTAGCTAAACAAGGTCAGTGGCTGTTCTCAAGTTTCTTACACTGTAACGGGGCTGCTGTCCTGAACCTGCGAAGGGAAATTGGGTTCCCTGTTAATGCGATCACACCCCTGAGGGCCTGCTATGTGGGGACAGCTGATGTGATGCTGTTCATTGGGGAGATACGGAAGGTTTTTGTAGCGTCACTTTAAAAAATAGTTTGAGACAAAAAAAAAACCATAAAGAAACTGTGTGTAAGTCCTTTGGGTTCCAGATTCAACATAAGGAATTTTGTTCTTCTTTTTGACATCTGAAAAAGTACATTTCCCAATAGGACAGTGAAGTGAGGCTGAAAATTGTCCCCAAAGTATTCATCCAAATCCGAGTTCCCAGGACGGTGATGGTTACCTTTATGTGGTGAAAGGAACGATGCAGCTGTGATTAGGACAAGGATCCTGAGAGGGGAGATGATCCCGGCTAATTGGTGGGGACAAGTAACATACCAGTCTTTATTAAGGGGGGATGGAGGAGGATCAGAGTCAGAGGGAAGGGTGATGTCACCAGAAGCAGAGGTTGGAGAGAACAGCCACGAGCCAAGAGAAGTGGCCAGTCTCTAGGAAAACCCGAAGAAGCAAGGGAGATGCTGTGGTTGAGTGATTGTATCCTCCAAATTTGTGGGTTTTATTGGAAGCCCTAAGCAATGTCAATGAAGAAAGTGGGGTTGTGTGGGGGGTTTTTTCTTTCTTCTTTCTTTTCTTTTTTTTTTTGGTACCAGGATTGAACTCTCCAGGGTCATTCGACCACTGGGCCACCATTCCCCTGCCCTTTTTTGTATTTTATATAGAGAGAGGGTCTCACTGAGTGCTAAGTGCCTGCCCTTGCTGAGCTGGGCTTTGAACTCGCGATCCTCCTGACTCTCAGCCTCCCAAGTGATGGATTACAAGAAGTGGAGCTTTAGGGAGGTCAGGAGTGTGGGGACCTTATGGCTGAGATTAGCATCCGGAGAAGAGAGAGCCAGCCCCTCCTGTCGGCCAGGTGAAGTTCAGGGAGAAGTATGGACCCTCATCCTGACATAGATTTACCTTGATCTCAGACTTCCTGAGCTCCGGGACTGTGAGAAAATACACTTCTGTTGCCTATAAGCCACCCAATTTATGGCATTTTGCTCGTAGCTGCGCCAAAACAGATATGAAGAAGGTTGTATCTCCGGGGGGACCTCCAGTTAAGAAGACAGCACTACTGCGTTTTGGTCGTTTCTAGGCCCCATAAGACTAACTTTGGACCTCTGATCTTCAGAAATGTAATAGCATAAACTGGGGTCGTTAACAAGCTGGACGTTCGAGTGTGATAGCCAGTCACAGGAGCAAGCACCTGGTTCTAGTGAAAGACCCTCCGTAGTCCTCCCCGCCCAGAGACCTGTGTGCCGCCTGCAGCCCCGCTCCTCAACTGCACTAGCGCACTGGACGCATGGGGGGAAGTCTTGGGAAGGTCCTCTTGCCCGGGATCTGCGCCAGGTCATCCTGTATTGTCATCGTTGGATTGAGTTTTATCTGATTCTCAGACTTGATGTAAATGGCATCACAAGCATTTCTGTTGTTGGTGGGTCTGTCTTCTTCTGCTCAAACTAATGTTTTTGAGATGCTTTCCCATGTGGTTTGTATATTTATTTTTATTGCTGAGTAATGTTTGATGTATGAATGTGTCACAACTTGCTTGTCCATTATCAATATTGATGTATTTGGGATAATCGGTTAGCAGTTGTGGCTGTTACGAAACAGAACTTAGAGGGATTCTACTTACTTATTTTTGCAGGGTTGAGCCAGAGTCTTGCTCTACCACTGGACTCCATCCCCAGGCCCTGCGTACTGATTTTAAAGCATGGCTACAACAGTCTTCAACACTCCTGCATCAGACATGGTCTGTGTGTCCCTCCCGCGGTAGCCAGCAGGTTTGTGATCGCTTCAGTTCACAGAGAGTAGTGGCCGTTGACACCCACTCTGGACTGAATTGAGGCCCCCCCCATTCCATATGTTTTGCAGCTCTACTCCCCAGTATTGCTGTATTTGCAAGTAAGAGCCTTTAGGAGAAGTAATCAAGGTTAATGAGTTTCATAAACAGGACCTAATCAATTCGGCCTCATGTCGCATTAAGAAGAAGAAAAGGGCTGAGGTTTTTTTCAACTCAGTGGAAGAGCGCTTTGCCTAGAGTGTGATGAGGCATTGAATTCAAATTCTCAGCACCACATAAGATGAAATTAAAAAAAAAATAAATGTTCACTGGACAACTAAAAAAATATTAAAAAAAAAAAGAAGAGGAAGAAAAAAATACAGCACATTCTCCACTCTTTTGTGGAAACTAAAAAAACGTGGCCACGTACAAGTAGAGAGTAGAATAGAGGTGACTGGAAACTAGAAAAGGGAGTGGGAGAGGGATACAGCGACAGGAGGATCATGGGTACCACCGTGGGTTAGGGGTGGATGGAGCTCTAATGGACCAGGGTTGACTGTGGCTACAACGGTGCACTTGTCAACCAGGAGATGACTCTGTGCAAAGTACCTATTATCCATGTATTGAATCACAATACTGTACCCGATGTGCACAAATACTATGTACCAGTTACAAATTAGAACGTGAAGAGGAAGAAGAGCCCGAGAGCTCTCTCGGGAGGGAAAGGCACCTGTGCCAATCGAGCGTGGGCGTCCACCAACCGCCACCCACCCCTCTGGCGCCTTGACCTTTTGGGCTCCCCAGCCCTCCAGGAACTGTGAGGAAGGCAAGTACCTGCGGCTCTATGCCCAGCCTGCGGCACAGCAGGATAGCCACACGGGCTGGCACGGGCACCGCAGCTCATCTGGGGATACAAGCCTTCGAGGCCACGTAAACAAAAGGGCCAGGCGGCATCTCGAGCTGGGAGTCCTCTGAGACTGAGCGGCCACGGAGAAGTCTAGGACCCTGAAGACCACCACAGGGGATGGACACTGGCTGAAAGTTCCCGGGTTCAGCCAGAGGAGCCAGATGGGTGAGTGGACCAGCCATGCCAGACACAGGCCATCCTGGGGCAATGAAAGCTGCTGCACTGTGTCCCCATCTCAGTTCCCACCACGAGGATCTGTGAGCAGGAGAGAATGTTTGTTATGGCCCCTGACCTTGGGAGGGTTCGCAGTCTTTGGGAACCTGTACATTAACTTTCCTCCTCACTCAGCAGGTGAGATGGGACCCTTTGGGTGGGACTAGGTTGAGCTACAGTGGACTGGCCACTGCTCCCTGGTGCAACCCACTATCTGGATGCCCTCCCACAGCTGCGAGTGACAGTTTCAGTTGCTCTGCATCTTTGTGACACTGGGGTTGGGCTCTCTTCACTGTTGACCCTCCCGGTGAGTATGATAAGGACATCCCTTTGTTATTTTATTTTACAGTCTTTTTTTGGGGTGGGGGGGGTGTGCTAGAGATTGAACTCAGAGGCACTCGACTGCTGGGCCACATCCCAGCCCTTTTTTGTATTTTATTAGAGACAGGGGTCTCACTGAGTGCTGCTTAGCACCTCGCCATTGCTGAGGCTGCTTTGAACTCGCGATCCTCCTGCCTCAGCCTCCCAAGCCACTGGGATTACAGGCTTGTGCACCACCATACCCGGGCTTATTTTCAGTCTTTTTGATGAGACAAGGCATCTTTTGCGGGGGCATCCTGTTCAGGTGCTTATTTGGACATTCATGTATCTGTTTTTTTGTAGGGGGAAGCAATTTGTTCAGGCTCTCACCTATTTCTCCAGTGACTGTAGTGATTTGTCTTATTAATGTTCATTCTGGGGGATTCTTTTTTTAAATTTTTTATTTTTAGTTGTAGAGGACACAATACCTTGTATTTTCGTTTATTTGTTCTTATGTGGTGCTGAGAATGGAACCCCAGTACTTCCGTGTGCTAGGCAAGCACTCTACTCTCTGAGCTACAACCCCAGCCCTCCTGGGGAGTCTTCATAGATTCTGGACATAGGGACATGTCAGATACATAAAATTGTGGATGTTTATTTGGTAGTGTTAATATGCATTTTATTTTTTCCTCTCCCCCCCCCACTTTTTACTGGTGCATTTTAGATTGTACATAATGGTGGTATTTGCTGTTACATATGGAGACATGCATATATATAAAAAACAATATAATTAATTGTGAATGTTTTTTCACAGTCTGGTCTGTTGGGAAATGAGTGTTTTCTAGAGCTCCTGGCGGGTGATTCCAATGTGTGGCCAAGGTCAAGACCCCCAGCCTGGGGTACTCATTTTCTTTCTCTCCTAGGAGGACAAATGTGGGTTTTTTCAGTCCGTGCACAGGGTCATGGAGGTCAGCCTGCCTGGCTTTGGCTTGCCTTCAAACACTCTGTCTGCCATGTGATCTTTGCAAGTCACTTAATAACTTGCTCAGCCAGGCAAGGCCAGGAGAGGCCCTCAAGCCAGGGGCCTCAGCCAGCCTGTGCAACATAGCAAGAACCCGTTTCAAAAAAACCAGCAGATTCTTCCTGCAGCGGGTCTTGTGTTCCTGAGTACACTTCCAGGAGGTGCTCACACTGATGCAGGGAGGCGTACTTTGAGCAACAGGCACCAAACCCTCCATGCTAATGAAGCAACCAGCCATGTGTTCTGGTTCTTCAATAGTCATCATTATAGTCACAGGTCTCTGAGCAAGAGGCAGTTAGCGTTCAGCCAGATACCACCACACCCAAGGGTAAGAAGCACCCCCTGATCTGCCAAATCCAACGCCTTTTGCCTGAGATGTGCTCCCCTCTTTTCCTAGGAGTAACTAGGTGGGGGAGAGCTGAAGAACACTCAGGGAGAAAAACGTCCTTGCGCCAGAAGTAGGCCTCCTCCTTAACAGCCTCCCAGAGAGCAGCTGGAGGAGTGGCGCGGAGCCGGCCTCCGTCTTCCGCATGACCTCTGTCTTGGAGGAAAGAAGAATCAACGTAGAAAGTGTGACTGACTTTCCAGCCTGGGAGCAGGGGCACCACGGTGGCCTGGAGATTGGCCTCTCGTCCTGGGACCTAATCCACAAAACATGTCAGTGTGTGTGGTGCTCACCGGCAGTGATCACATTGAGACGCAGCAGGTGCACTGGCACCAGGAGGGTTCTACAGGCAGCAGGGCCGAGGGACTTGTCCTCCACTGAGACATTTACCCACAGGGAGGAAGTGACTGGCGTTCCGCCCAGCTGGGCAGGAGGTTCGGGATCCTCCCTGGCGGGACTGAGCTGTCAGTGAAAACTCCCTGGAGGAGCAGGCGCTGGTCAGGCCAGGAGAAGAACCCCCAGTGGACGGGCTCCTGCCTCGAGACCACTCCCGCCTCGCTCCCAGGGACATGTGCTCCAGATGCAAGCCATGCGCAGAGCAGCTCTCTCTCTGAGTGCCCACAGCTGGCCAGCTTGGTCGTCAACTCCGCCCATCCATCAGAGTAGACAGAGCAGCTCCCAGGAGCCCGGGAGAGCTGGTCCTTCCAGCACACGTCAGATGGGGCATTGAGTCCCTGGCCCTGTCTCTGTTTTATTTTTCCTTTCTGTGGCACTAGGTCTCATCTCCTGTCACCCTTGAGGCTCATTCTACCCCATCGGTTGTCCTAGGCCCTGTCCTCCTGATGTGTTCTGGTCCACGCCTTTGATAACCAGAATCACTACCAAGTGGGCAGGGCCCTGTGCTAGAGAAGGAGGCAGGCAGGTTAGGGGTCCAAGCAGGCTGATCTTGAGCTGGGACAGTGTCCCAGATCAGGACCACGGACAAGCAGTTATTCCAATCACTCTGTGCCCTATGCTGGCCTGACCTTGTGTATTTGGACCATCTCTCCTGATAGGTTGAGCCCCCCAAAAGAGGGGCAAACAGTTCCCTACTGAACTAGGAAGAACCGTGTTGAGCAGAGACATTGCAGAGACTACCGAGGGTCCCCAGTGGTCTCCTGGCTGCTGGGCGTCCTGTCACCCCCTTAGCCTCACGTCTGTTACTCTGCTGCACAAAAGGTTGGCACCTGTGACGCTTGACTACAACATAAGAGATGGAGAGTAAACCAAGCTATCAGCAGACAATGGTTCACTGATGGTGTGAAAGTTAATGCTCTTTAAGGTCAACAGTTTGGGGAGAGGGATTGGAAATCTGGGCCCACTGTTGGAAAACGGAGAATGTGTCTTATTCAATCTCCTGAGGTTTTCCTGCATCGCACCCTCCCGATGACGGCGATGAGGAAATACCATAAGAGGATAATCTGCCAGGCAATTATTAAGTGGTTTTCCGAAAGTGATGCTGCTTTGCATAATGTTTTAAAATAAATTGAATGTGCTTCTTCCGATTTAGAGATGAGGAGAAGCATATCATTTGGGCTTCATTTTAATAATGAAACTTAGATGATGGTAAGAAGAGCAAGTAAATTCAAATTAGAATTATTGGATTTTTCAAAGACCATAACATAGAACATCCATCCAGAGGAATAAAGGACACAGTATTTGAGTCTATCTGAACATAACTTTTTATTCTACTAGAAAGTTGCACGAAAAAAAAAATACACATCGCACCACTGCCGTGATGAATGAAGAGGTCCACATTGCTATTCATAAAGTCCTCATGGAGTCCGGGTCCTTCACCGATTGGAAGTACCAGGCAGCCATTTTTCTCTCCAGTGACGCTGGGATGGTTGATGTAATGTGCTTTTATGCACGGCTCCTCTTCCTGCCCGTTAGGTGCTGCTCACACCTCCTACGGATGTTTTCCAGGCAAACTTATATAGAACTTGCTAAAAATAACTCAATTTATTCATTGCGTGCCTGCGGGCAATGATGACATTCGATTCAACAGTGGATACCTTGGTCTACATATATCTTTGTTGATTTGCAACCTATTAGGTGGACTGCGGCCCATTTTCTCACGTCCCAAATTAAGGGTGTTTTAAAAAGTGGTGAGAAGGGACAGTCTACCACCTTTTGGAGCAGCATGAAGGCTAATTGCCTTTCTACTGCATCTACACCACGTTATGGGTCCAGGTATGCTATTATGAAAAAATTTTTACATTAATAGTATCCTTATCTTACATGGAAAAAGTCCTACGTCATACTAAAAAATATTCCTGGGACTCTCTCATAACTACCTCCTCCTCTCCCTTTGCAGTTCTCTTTATCCAGATGTAATGGGAGACACGGAACCGGTTGCAGATCCACGCTGACCAGCAGCACCACGTTCAGGCGCCTCTGCCAGGCCCCGCTTCCCTAGCCGCCCTCCATCCCTGGCTCAGTTTCCAGCCGCGCGTGGCTGCGCCGGCGCTCAGACAGGAGCAGCAAGCGATGCTTTGTCCTTGTGTACCCTCTGCCCGGGGGCTTCCTAGTGGGCTGAAGCAGGGGTGCACAGATTTGAGCCCCTCAGGTGACCGGAGGATGGACCATTGCTTCCTGGGAGGTAAACTTCCAGTCTTGGCAGGGATGCAGGGTGGGCGGCTCGAAGTCCCCATGTCACCTTGGCTCTTCCTCTGTTTCAGACTCGTGGTCCTGGGTTTGCACTCCACCCCCCCGCCAAAAAAAAAGGTCTCAAGGTTCATTTTATCATAAGCAATTAATAATGTAATTTCAACATGCTCTAGAGAAGCGTTTTGGTAAAAATATCTGCCTATTTCACGGCTAAAATTAGCTAAAAGGTTTTTATAAAAGTGGCAGCTGATGGTCCAATAAGGATATTTTCCTGCGTTTCCTAGTCAATGTAGTTTTATTTGGGGAAATTAATAAAACTGTTTAGATACTAAGTGGCCTGTGAGAAAGGCATGGGGCACAAGTTGATCGTGCAGATGGCTACTTTGGTCATTTTCCTTGAACAACATAAAGACCACTGAAGCCGTCAGGGCGGACTTCTGTGTGCGCCAAGCAGAGAGGAAAGTCCACATAGATCATGGAGCAGCCGTGCTGCCGCGGTGGCGCACGCATGTATCCCAAGCACTTGGCGAGGCTGAGGCAGGGAATTGCGTAGTTCCAAAGCCAGCCTCAGCAATGGTGAGGCACTAGACATCTAAGATAGACCCTGTGACCCTCTAATAAAATACAAAAAAGGGCAGGGATGTGGCCCAGGGTCGAGTGCCCCTGCGTTCTAATCCCCAGTACCCCCAATAAAAAAAAAATAAAAATCACTGGAGCAGCACCAACGGGCACGCTGCCCGCCCAGCCATCCTCTGGTGGTCCTCACATGCAAAGGGGTGAGAGACGGTGGCCATGGGGAACGCCCAAATCGTGGCACTGGCCAGGGCAGTCCTGGTGTGGACAGTGTGAGGCCTGGTGGTGGGGCTGTTGTGCTTTTTCAAAGGCCTGGTGGTTTATGCTGCTTGGCGAAATCGGGCTTGTTTGTTTTGTTTGACTTCTCAACTTTGCTGTTTGCACTTTTACAGCAGCCTTGTGGTTTGGCTGGGAAGCCTTCCTAGTTGTAAAATGGGTGTGAGGGACCACAAGGCCCCTTTCTTTGTGGAAGGAGTCCTAAAGTGATCCTCTGGGTCTTTGGATGATAAAGATTTCTAAAAAAAATTTAATTTTTAGAAATGATCTAAAAATTTAATGTTGTAAATTTCCTCAATGCATCAGTTTACAATAATCATAGTTCATGTGTAACTGTCCTTCATCTTAGTGTGTGAATTTGCAAACTAAAGAGCAACCTTTAATTTATTTGTCTAGCTTTCTAATAAACTTTGCAAATTCAATATCTTTGGTTGGGCTCAGGCTTTTTGATCAAATGATATAGCCTGCTTTGAATTCCTTAACATCAGCGCTCTCCTATGTGTCTACAATAAAGTCAAATAACTCTATTTCCGTTCAAGGGCTACTCCAAGTTCAAACAAGAAGTCCCAACATTAAAGGAATCCTTGATGAAGCGAGTTTGCTGAAAGAAAGGTAAAAGGTATGATTGCCAAGAAAGAAGGAAAAATATCAACTTTTGTTTTCTGGTTATATTCCTGGTATGCTGTGGGATGAAAAATCTGGGAGTAATGTTGTTCCATTATTCCACATGAATTGGACAGGATAGAATTTCTGAAAGTGCTGGGATTCAAAGCCGATAGAAAGGAAGGCCAAAGCTTAGTGCACCTGGAGGTTTCTATTTATGCCTGAGTGCCTGGGCAGGTTCAGCGAGGCAGGAGGGAGGAGACAGTGACACTGTGTAGAGCTAGCACTTGCAAACTAAAGTTGAGGAGGGAAGGAGACAAGACAGCTTTGAACTAAAGCTGTCACATTACCTTTAAGATAGACGTGGAATGGAAAATTCAAGGCAATGTACCTCGGGGTTTGTGAAATGACTCCATGTGATTTTCTTTTGAGGGTTTTTTCCCCCGTACTACCTCTGAGCAATTAAAGCTGTTTTGAGAAGTAAAATATGACATTTCTAGGCTTAATAGGCTAGTAGAATCAGAACGCCACCTTCAGATCGACATCACACCTTCCTGGTTTGAACTGCAGTGAAATTTCAGGGACAGGAAACCTCTTGCTCTAGGCCAAATTTTAAGAACACAGAATTGACAGAAAATCCATCCACATGGGAGGAGCCAGCACTGCTTTTTATCTTAAGCTATGAAAGTCTGGTTATAGCCTTGCTTAATCAACACTTTATTAAACATGAGCGCAGTTGTGGTGTAGCCTACAATGTTACATTATTAAAGCGCAGAGTAGAAAGCGTGTGATCCTGGAAATTACTATCTCTGGGCACACACCCCATTTTTTCATTTGTAAATGGGTTGTGAATTCATTCTTTACCACAGAGTTTCACGGGCAAGATTTGGTGAGATCACACACATAAGGTGTCAAGTATAGCTTTGTCCCACATTAGTGGAAATCTGTCTTAGTTAGCAATGTCTTGGTTTTAAATACATCAAGTGGACAAAATACTCAGAATGAGAGTTTACTAAAACGCAATGTGAACATGTGTATAATCAATTCACGAGTGATTGTATTATAAAGCGGCTTTCCTAATGTGGTCCTTGAGCTGGGCGATTTCCTCTGGTTGTTGAAAGAAAAAAGGGAGGAATGTAAAACACATCGCTCAGTCACAAGATATATTTACAAAGATCAATAGCTTTTCTTGTATATCAAACATTCGATCCAGTTAGGATAAATGCGGCGGAAAATCATCCCATTCACCCTGGTGATAAAATTAAAATAAAGTCATTTATTCAGGAATAATGTTACTCTGCTATTCTATAGGGTGGATTGCATGGATTAAATTATGTAAGTACTCGATATAGTATTTTTTGTAAAAATTCCTGTACACATAATAGCAGCTCATAAAGTGAGTAGTGTTATTATTAGCAAGAAAAGTTTATATGGGATTTATGCAAGGAGAATTCTAAAACTGGTACTGGAAACACTGCACCAATACACAGATGATTTTAATCAAATTGGAAAGACCACTAATTGATCACAGGGAGATTCAATGTTGTAAAATCAGTTCCCCCCCCAAAGTTAATCTCGAAGATATTCCACCAAACATGCCAACAAGACGTTGGCATTTGACCTTTAGAATGTATTCTGAAGTACACATAGCAGCTAATAAAAATATTATATATAGTATAATGTTAGATTTTTTAAAAATAACACTGAACGTGTCCATCTGTAGGGAACATGGCATAATGCATCCCCATTATTATGTAATAATTGTAAGATGCACCAATAAAAATGAATTAAAAATTAAAAATACTGAGGGAAGAACGTTTAATCCCTCAACGATTACAGTGAATTATAAAGGTGACCATAATTAAAAATGAATGTATTATCTTGCATTGGCCTTGAAACAGTTAATAACAGATCTGGAAAGTTTGATGACAGATACATATACAACATGGTAGGATATGGTATGTGTAGACGGGATTCGGTGCAAATCGTTTCTTGTTATGGTGTCTGTTTTGTGGGAGGAGCAATTTTTTTCAATAAATGGGTTTTAAGCCCACGGCTACTTAATAAGAAATCTAGACCTGTAATTTATATCAGATAAAAAACATATATTTTAGATGGAATTAAAATGTTGATATGAGCTATATACATTCACAAAAGTACGAGAATAAAAACTTTTCCATTCGTATAGCACCAAGTATCTGTTGTGTGTGTGGCCGTGTTTGAGACCGCGTCATTCTCAGACTGTGACGACACCCCAGAGAGGACTGCCTGGGCCTGCATCTGCGGAAAAGCCTCTGGGGTGGGTTCTGGGAGGCCGCTGGGTCCAGGACGGTCAGCGCTAAGCTTGGTCTCGAGGGGTCGCCAAAGGTTCGTCGTGGTAGAGGCCGGCGGTTCCCCACTTCTTGCCGGAAGTTGGGGAAGCTTCAGGAGATGGGGCCAGGGAGCTCCCTGGGTCACACGGGGGGCACGCCTTCCACAGGAACTGCCCGGCGGCCTCAGGCGCTCCTCCTCCTCTCTGGCTTCCGGGGGCTGGGGTCTTGGGCGACTACTTCCGCCCTGACGCGCTGCCTCACCACAGGCCAAGGCTGTAGGGGGAAATTTCAAACTGATCAGGAACGGAAATAGCCCCAGCTGCAAGCCAGAATAAGCCTGTCCCCTCACCATCAGCCCACGATCTCAGGGAGGCGTTACAGTGCACGAGGCTGACTGAAGCCTTCAGGGTGTTGGGGCTGGAAGAGAGGTGAGCAGAGCTCAAGTCTGGAATGGATGACGCCTCCCAGGGCATCAGCCAGATTTCCATGCAGGAGAAAGAAAAGCACTGGTTCCAGTTAGTTACATAGAGGTGGTAGGAGAGCCCTCACGTCGACCAGGGTGTGGGCCAGCATCCCAGAGATGAGCAGGAAGGCAATCACTCCTAAACCACACGAAAGACAAGGAGGTTGCTTTTTTACCAAATGCCCAGGCAGGGGCTTTGGATGAGAACCGGCAACACAGAGAAGGACGCAGGTTCCGTGAAGACCCGCTCCTGCAGCAGAGGAGGGGGGATGTGCCCTCCTCACTAATCCTGGAATGTGCCTCTCCTTGGCTGAAGCCTGCCCAACTCTTCGGGCGAGGAGGCCACAGGAAGGGAACGTTTGCCGATTTCATGCAAGCTGATGAGGCGGGTCAGGGGAATCTGAAGCCAGAGCCGAGAGCCAACACCTTCCCTGCAACTACGAGAGCCATGCAAGCCAGCAGGTCCCTAAAAGGAAATACCTCGGCACCTGAGAGCAAAGTTAGCAAACCAGAGCATGGTGGAAAAAAAAAAGGGTTCCTATTTGTAACAGGAAGGGACCATGAAGTGTGATTAGACACACAAGCGGACCAGCTGCTGTGCTGAGCTGTCTTCCATTTGTTAGCTATTGGATTATTAATTTGCTTATTTCTAGGGTTGGTATCTGTGGATGGGTCATGTGCTTTACCACTCTTCCCCAACCTTTGTGTTTTGTTGTTTTTTTGTACGTAATTTACCTAATCTAACTTCTTGTACTAACACTCGGCCCGTATATTGTGTAGGCGTGGAACGGGCATCTATTATTATTGGAAGCCCGGCCTCACATCTAGATAGCGGATCCCCAGAGGCCCACCAATACCTCTTTCTATATTTTATTTAAACGACCTGCGACCTCTCTATGGACATGGAGAAGTAAGAGTCAAGAAGACTAACGGAGGAATTATAGGAGCAATACCCGAATATAGATCGCTCTCTGAATGGCAACAGGACTCAATAGGGCTAAATTGGATGAGCTTATGTTTTGGTCAGATTGGCAGAGTATTGGTGGTTAGAGGAAATATTATAGCAAAAATTGACTCTTTGCCGATTGGCCTTCAGAATATAAGTACAATTGACTTCCTGTGCATGGTACAGGAATAACTAAGAAGTTGCGATTGGATCGTGTGCCACTGAAGTAAGCCCGCAGTGAATACATTAACTTAGTGTAGGCCCTTCTGTTGTACCTTAACTGCACAACTGCCTGTCTACAACCTGAGTTGCATAGAGTAAATTCAACCCGCTGATAGTACTTAAATTACACGGCGTAGGCAATGGGGGGGCTAGATCAATATTATGAATCGGAAATGCCCATCTACAATCTTACTGACCTCAATATAAGCCCACCATGCACCTCACTCTAACTCACATAACTATGATCACCGGAGGATCTGGGCAAGTGTCACGTACCTTCCAGCAGCCTCAACTGGATCCGGTCCGGCGGAGTTAAGCCAATAGATAAGCATATCGTATACGTAGCCAATCGGCTCTTCTATGATCATACGGATTGGAGCCAATTTCTTCGACAAGACGTAGTGGACTAATCATTCAGACGCTGTCCAACGCTTTTGCCCAAATGCAACACACAGGACCCGTGCACAGCCAAAGCTGCACCACTGATCAAGGAAAGGAACTGCTCGCCAGAAAAACTAAACCACACTGACCTTTAAGCACCCTACGTATTACGAAAGGTATGACACGTAAGAAAGTAAATTAACCCACAACCATATTACGCAGAAATCAATCCCACAATTCCGTTGAAGTCGCTAACATAACGTGAAATAAATCCATTAAAACAATAAGTATTTTAGCAAAAATACAACACATAAAAGATGTGTGTGTCATTGAAAGGATTCCTTTAAATTATGAAATGGACGAACTCGCTCCATTGACTATAATACACATATATATGTATGTATACACATACACGCATATGTATAAAGGGAAAAATTTCACAAAAGGGTCGTTTGTTTTTGTATAGCCAATGAAGCCTTTATTCTGGCACCACCATACTACACACACAAAAGCAGATATATATAAGCCCTATCATACATGCAGAATGTGTAAATACACAGGGTTAATTCACCCCTCACCCTCAGTACGTTTAAGTAGATTAATGCCATCTTTTTCAATGATATCAAGTTGAATGTCGTCTTTGCTTAAAACGATTCCCCTCTGTGATCAAGTGATACAAGCTGTTGTTCTCCAAAATCCCATCACCATTTTGGTTGAAACCACAGACATATATGAGAGAAACCATCACATAATGGCGCTACGGACGCCCCTATAACAGCTAGAAGGATAGTATTCGAAAACCCGCCTTATAATTCCTGAACAGTTACCTGCATCATTTACTTTCAGGTGTAATGAAAGTCTATGATGATGTACATGTTGCGAGTGAGTCAGTGTCCCTACAGTCTTCATCGCCCCACGCTCTCATAATTCTTTCACCTACGGATTACCGAGAAACTACTGCCTATAAATCCTGCTTCATGCCCTTCTAATTTGAGAACTCCCGTGAACTACTAAAAACGGGACTGGATCCTATTTCTGCTTCGCAGCTGAATGTTAATTGGGAAGTAGGTGTGTGTTCCATGAGATATAGGATTCAATGGAACCTGCAAAACTTGGTAAAGCAGCTGAAGCTTCTGAGAGAAACAAAAACTTGATACTGTATAAATGTTCAGCATCTGGAACAGCATCAACCTAACAGGGAGATAACATCAAATGTCTACCAGAGTTGAGCGAATTTATCCCCTTAATAAGGCAAGAGTGTCAAGCCGTGTAGTGGGTTTGATTCTTATTGTCTATAGATATCAGATTGGAAAGTCTTCAGGATCGTGTTATGTATATGAGCAGTGGTCTAGCCGTATATTATTGATCAAGCTTCTTAAGTCTTCTGATCCTAGTAAATCGTTTCTATCGGCATACCCTAAGCGAATACGATAAATATTCAACCTACGTAGTGTAGTTAATAATCGCAGGCCTTTAAACTGACGTAAATACGTGACTTGCAGCACTTAATAGTAAACTGTTTTCATCTATGTTATCACATTCCTCCATGAATCGCTTCTGTACCTCCAGTCTACCAAAGTCCTGGCGAATACTATGTATATCTTAATTACAGTTTAAACTATTAGTCTCAATGCCCTATTGGCGGTTTGTGTTTCAACTGGGGGGTGCAGTGTTTTATATAAGCTGCCAAACTTCGTTCGTTATGCTATGGCTAAATCAGCTGATTTCTATGATCTCCTTTACTTGAAACACTTGAGGTCGCCTATAGTTTTCTAAGCTTGATGCGCTTCTTACCACGGGCTCCCCTTGTAACCTCCTAGACTCGCCCCTTCTCCTTCCCTCCGTCTCATAGCTTCACCGTTCTTCTGGGCTCAGCTCTTCAAAATTCCCTGGCCTGTGGAGACCACTCGGACACTCCATAGATTGGGTGCGGGACTTTTAAAAAATAGTTTAGTTATTTGGCGTGATAGTTTACTCATGGCATTTATGCTATCGTTTATTTTACATCTGAATTGAACACACTCCCCAATCTACATGCAACTCTACCGATTGCCAATCCCACCCATCTTCTGTTTGTAATTTAACTAGTAATTCTAATCGTAAACTTCTTGGTATATATTAGGTCGCACCAGGCTTTAATTTACACTGCTTGACTTATCCGTTAACCTTACGTCATTTTACCCTTGCCATTAATTGGTTGTACCATCGCTAGTGATTGAATTTGTCTAAATTTATCCCAGTTTGTCATAAACATACTTTGAATAGACGTGCCGGTGTTAGTATACTTTTATTTAACTTACGATACAACTTAAAGCACTGATTTACATAGCTAACTTTCTCGTATGGTCGCTTCTCCAGCGTGTATCCCTGTTTGTGGTCAGAATGTTCAACAATTCCTTTAATATATTTGAATGGAATTACGTTTTATCCACAAAATAAATTTTTCATTACATACCCAACTAAACACTGAAAACCGTTGCCTCTCATACACAGAAATCTTTTATAAACCGTATACAGAATCACACACATCGGTGATCCTCTTCACGAACACAATTTAAGATATACTTTTTGAAACTTCAACCGTTGTCCCATTATACCAAGCAACCTTAAAACCTTTTTTAAAATTTTACAATTTAGTATAACAATCAATAATTGTACCCAATGAAATGCAAGCTGTGAAATTCTTGAGTCATCCTTTTAACATTGCATTAACCTTAAAAGTTAATCGAGGGGAAATGGTATGTCAGAACTACAAATGACTCACATATTTACTTTCTTAGCATTTACACCTAGAAGACCTCACCATATAAGCAAAAATACCATAACACAAAAAAACACTAAACTAACCCAGGCGCCATGACCGACCTAGAGCAGTGCAACGTCTTGCTAATCGCCGTCAGGTGCTATAGAAATTGCCAACCAACCAGGACCAGAACAGTGCACATTTCCTCAGCCCACATTTAGTCTCTGCCAGCACCTCACTTCCCCAGAAGAGATCTCAAACCTTTCATGTGTACGGCCCACTACCTGAGGTGGTTTCTCCACTATGCGTCTAATTCTTTTGGATGCTGCAATTCATCTCAATAATCAGAAGGTCCGAACTCATCCCCGGCCGGTATTCTCAGCTAACCCCGCTCCACTCTGGTCCCAGTCCAGAGCATAGGTGCCCTTACAAAGTTGGTTGGGTAATACCAACCACCTTCTCAAATTTTAAATCAAATGATACTACTTATGATTGAACCAATGAATGCGCCAGACCGGCTCCCCTCCCATACACGGGGGGGGGGGGGGGAGGGGGGGGGAGGACGGGGGGGGGGACAGGGGGGTGGGCGACAGACAGCCACTTCATAAATAAACATCCACAAGATCAAAAACAGGCTGTTTGGCGCAGTGAGAGCGCTCGCCGGCAATTCCCGTGGTTCGTTCCGCTGCACCACTAACATAAATCATCGCATGTTACATCTAAACACATAATAAACAGAAAAAAAAAGAAAAGAACAAAAGACAACTACAGCCTCACAGACCCACCTAACTTCAAAACTGCGCTGCTCTATCCTGATCCCAATGTCCACAGGACAGACGACCTCGCCCCGGGTGCCTTATTCGTTAATTACCGCCATCTACCTTAGGCCCCAAAGAGCGCACAACCTTAATATAGCGCGTCGTAACTCCAATACCGAGCCCCTCGCCGAACTGTAACGCGCGAGCTGAGCTCCCCCCTCAAACATAGAGTCCGTTCCACAAGACCCCGTATTCGAGCTGAGAAGATAGTATCTTTCGTGACCCATATTTTGAACCAATTTTTCAAAAAAAGCGCACAACCACTAGCAATTGAAATTACTTGAACACGTAATCGGCCATCCAACAACGTCGCCACTCAAAGCAAGATAATAATCCTAATAGAGGGTATCATCATTTGGTCACTAAAAAAGTGTGAGAAACATGTATGATTTTATGGAAACTAATCCAGCGAATCAAGAAGAAAACAATAACTGAAAATAAATAAATTATATATACAGCTACCATAACTTCAACACAGAAGCCAATTTTGGTAATAGGTGTGCAGAAAGATAGTACAGATAATTTTGGTATAATTGACATAGAGTCCAAATATATATATAGATATATATATATAAATAGATATACACACACACACTCACACATTTGATTAGATAAGAGTTTTGTGTTTTTGTCACGGGATTGAATTCTACACGTACCACCGAGTCATATACCAACCCTATGTGTGTATTGAAGTCAAGACAAGTCTCACTGTAGTTTCTTGAGCCCATCTTGCTGAGGCGGCTGTAACATGAATCCTCAGCCTCCCAAGCTGCGGGGAAAGTCCCATGGAGTTGTTTTCTCCCTGTGCTGGGATTCGAACTTAGGCCTTGGCAAGCAGGCAACACTCCACCAATCTGAGCTATTCCCCAGCCCAAATTGTCAATTTAATGAAAAATGGAGCGAAGGTCATAAATCAACACTCTTCAGGAAAAATACAAATAAAGGTACATTTTATTCATGATCAATCCTAAAAGCCAAAAAGAGTGAAAATGCGGATCAGGCTAATAAGCACAAAGACAGAATACCCAACAACGAGATTAATAAAGTGATCGGTACTTCTCATTAAAATAATGCTACCCGGCGTCACATGGCATCTCAGACCTAATGGAACCTTACAATTTACGCCCCGCACAAGATACAAACTAATCTTCTTGCATTAAAAAGAAAAAGACAAATAATGACCAAGAAGACGTAGATGACATTTCTATAGTACAAAAAGAAAAAAACTGATAGGCATGATGGCGCAGCCTGTAATCCGTCTGCACGTGAGGCGTACAAGCGCGCGATTCAAAGCCTCCTCACTATGGCGAGCACGTACACTCATGGAACCCCGTCCGATTATAAATAATACTAAAAGCTGGATTGCCCATCGTCTCTAGCAACCCTACAATATAAATAAGATGGGAACGTAGCACCTGCACCCTATTTCCAATTACAATATATATTCACTAGCATACTGAAGAAAAATCTACACAAGATGGAAACCACAGCACAAGAGTTAAGATTCTGAAATATTAATATAAAATTGTGATTAAAAAGGGTTGTGTTGTGCTCGTATTTCTTTCAGTGCTGTAAGCATCATGATATAATCTAGACGGTGGGTTAGTTGACAGAGAAAGTAAATAATTCTCACAATTCCACAAGCAAGAGACCTGAAACATCCTGACACGTATTCCGTGCCATTGCCCAGAACCCGCTGGCTCCCCACTAGACCGCACACTCATCCACTCATTACGAAATGAAAGAAATATAGACATCCATTGAGAAAGAAGTAACAAACAAACAAACTGAACTATCGCTCCTTGGTGCTCACCACGAGGACTGCCCGCCCCAGCTGCCGTTTCACCGGCCTACACACTCCTGATTCCTCATGAACTTGCCGTTTCTCCTACACCACAATGGAGCTGGAAAGACCTGCATCTAGCTCAAGGGGCAATATTGGCAATATTATCCCCGTTGTCATGATAATTCTATTCTCCTAATCAGAACATCACGTGCCCTTAGCCAGAGGAAGGTCAAAATGAATGCATATGTTTATGAGACTGAAATGAATTTTATAGACCGTTTCTCCCTTCGTGAGGACCCAGCAAAAACCATTTGCCTCTTCCTCTGACCCAGTGGTGTGAAAAGCCCCGGCGCCACGCAGCCCTGAACCCATTGGAGGGGACAAAACCTCACCGTGGCGTGAGGAGACCCTACGCACGGAACGCTGATTGATCCACAACTACGCGCTGGCACTCCCCTTCCGTCATCGGTGGTTTACCTTGTTATTACTATTTTATGGACTGTTGTTGTCGCGTCTGAATTGCCCCATAGCTGGGTGTGATAACTCGGTCCCAGCAGCTTGGAGCATGAGCCTGAGCATCATGATTAGCCATGAGACTGAATGACTACCAGGAGTGTGAACTGTTGAGGCCTTACGTAAGGGGATACATCACTGGGGCAGCACGGCAGTAATTTCTGGCCCCACCCCCTTGTCTGCTTTCTCTCTTTTCCTGCGGTCATGACGAGTGCTGCCGCTCGCGTCCTCCGCGGTGTTCGGCCGTACGCAGTCCCACATCATTGGTACCACCCTCCACGGGAAACCCGTATCCATGAGCCAAGATATATATCTTTCCCTCCTCATGTAGGTTTTGTCTCAAGAAGTGTATCCCAGCACAATGGAGGCTAACTCTTACCGGAGACCAAAAGAATTCCTACCTGATTCAGCTAGGTTACAGGTGAAGCGGTGTAATCAGTAAGGAAATGGCCATGGTCCCTACCTGAGTGAGAGAGAGGCTTTATAAAGACAGAAATCGAATTCAGTTTAATCAGTGGATAAAAGCCCATGCATTCTATTGCTTACTAAAGTGAAAAATGCTTAAGAGCTCCAAAACCACCATCGGGAGCAGTTTGAGAGCAATAAGTGATAGGTCTAAGGGAGAAATGCGACAAGTACAACATCAATAACTCACAAAAAAAAAAATAGAATTAAAACATTGTCAATTTGGTAAGTTAAATCTCGCCTGCCCCCTCCCACCCCCCACCCCCACCCTATGATGCTGGGGGCTGAAAACCCAGGACCTGTATGCATGCAGCCAAGTGCTCTACCTCTGACTACTCCTCCCCACCAACTCTTTAATGTATGCATGTTATTAATATACATTATTCAGATTTTAAAATTCAAGATTTGTGAAAGGTGCTTAAAAAGAAAGGCGAATTCCCTATTCCTTCCTTTTCTGGAAGGCTAACCATTTTACATATTCTTGACTCCCATTTTAATGAATACAGTATAGTATAAACTTAACATGCTTTGCGCACAGAGACGCTCGCCGACACGTGCCGCCTGCTCCTCAGCACCACTAAAAAAAAGGGCATGTTACAACGAAACAAATAAATAAATATTAAAGCATAAACTAAAACATATGTGTAGTAAAAGTTAATGTGCAATGTACAAATCACTCACACACACACACACACATGCACACAATAACCTATACAAAATGGGCTCTGCTTTTAACAGCGCTCTAGTACCAGTCGTGTCTTTTGCATTTCTTCGTATCACTTCACAAAACATCTTAGCACGTTTCCGCACAGTATTCGATAGCGTTCCTGTGTTGTTTTTGGGTCTTTGCTCTTAAATGGGTTTCCTATAACACATGTTATTCTGGTCCTATTTTTAAAATGCGGAATTTTTCTATATTTTTACGACTACAAATACGGTTTAGGAAGTTTTCCGTGCCACTTCTTCACACACCCTGTGCGAGGCTTCGTAAGACCTATCCTACACATGGAGACGGATGTACAGGGGTAGCCTTCTGGCAAGGAATGGACTCTTTGTCGGTATACATGATAAAGGTTGGCTTACTCGCTCAACTAACAACAACGTTAGAATATGATAGAAAATATCACACATTCCTTCATGGTTTAAAGTCTAAAGAGTCCTTGTACTTGCATATGAAGCCAGATACCACTGGTACACTCCCAGCCCCCCACTTAGGAATAGGGCTCAATAAGGCACTACACAGTGTGTACACTGCAGAAAATGGCCAAGATAATACAGTTAGGTGATTGTTATAATTGATGGATCAAAATCATGAATCGGTCACTTTAGTTACTAGTAATGTGTATTAAAATACTCTTTAATGTCAAAGACCAAATACAAATTAGGAAACTAGTTAATGATTGCTCGGGAAAGTTCCCTAAGATGTGTAATGTAAAAGATGCTTTACCTTCTAATGAACTAGCATGAAATGCGCATGGTTACTCTTGCAACCACCATTTCGTTGTAAGTTGGGGGTCTTGGTGTTTTTGGAGTGAGGTGTACATGAAAATAAATTACACGTTTTATCACATATTTGTTGGGTTTTGCGGGAACTGTTTATTGATTTGCGTTAGTGTACACATTCCTTTTTTTTACGTGTGCTAGGACCGAGACCCGGGCCACGAAACGTCACAGCGCTCTACTGCGAGCCACACCACCCAGCCCAAGTCTTTGGGGATCATAAGTAACGTTCCATGCTCAAAGGGATCAAGAATTTGTAAAAGGGTTGCCGCCCAAGAAAAGACCAAGATTATAAGTTTTCCGGTCATGAAACAACCTTGTTCACAATTTGATTTGTAAAATTATGTATAGTTGGTTATTAAAATGGCATGAAATTAATAGTTATGGAGTTAGTCCATGGTAGACACTTGCTAGCATCATAAGGCCTGGTTTTCCACCCCACATCATGGGTGGGTGGGTGGGGTGGCGGTGGAGAAAGAGAGACTGTTTTCTTACACCCAAATTGCACAAGGTTTTATCTGTGATTGCTGTGATTTGTACTCTGTAGATTTTCTTCCATTTACACCTCCCTCCTTTTCGATCTCTAAATAGCACCGCAGTGCTGTTTTGGACATCTTTTGTAAATTTTACCCTTTTAGTAAGCCATTGTATCAGGCTTTTTATACTAAACCCTATCTTCAAACCTGACTTTCAGAAGTACTTCTGCTATTAGGCCCTCTCCTCTCACCTCCAGCTCTACCTCCATTCGCCATTTTGCCTTGACTAGTTTCCAAGCCAGACTCTAAATTGAACATAACTATTTCTGTTGATGCTTGTTTGGGCGCCCGTATGTGTGAGCCATCTCTTTTGTGCTTTTAAATTCCTTGAGAAACAACAACTTCTAGAGTAACGAGGCTTTTGCCTCAGTTTTCCTGGGGTTCAGGCTGTGCTCACTCCATTGTGGTGAACCTGAGTCAACATACACCTTAGGAGAAGAATAAGCTGCGCATTCATGACCGCCAAAACAGAGAGAAAAAGGCTGGGACAAAAATACCCGCCTTCATCCCCAAGACCGCGGTCCGCCACTGACAGTAAGGCCTTCACGTACATTTCGCACCACCGCCTGGTTGCTCATTTCAGTCTACACTGATCAATCCACTGATGACTTCAACACATCATTCCTCGCTCTCTGAACGAGTTGTTCAACACACCAACCATTTGGGAACATTCCAAACCGGAACCACCACAATGTTCATAAAATCCAGTTTTAACTCGAGTTAACCGTTGACAGAAGGGAGACCAAGTCCTGCAGTAGCTTGTTATCTCCAGCAGTTCAGTGAGCTCCGGTCCTACCTCCACCCAACGGAGGATTTGCTCCCCACCATGCCAACTGGTCCCCCCTGACTGCATGCACCATCGCTTCTTCACACCACAGGTGTCTGAGAAGAGGCACATTGGTTCTGTGGTCCCTCTCGTAGAAGAAACAGGACTCATATGCTTTCGTACAGTCTCATATACAAATCTATCTCATTTACTAACTTTCCTCCTGGCTATAGGGAATGGCCTGATGTGAAGTGACTTAGGCCAGAATTTCCCGAATTATCCATGAAATAGGAGAGATCCAAGCTTCCTTTCAACCCATTTGGCCACCTTAGAAGATGCATCATCTGTCCTGGACTCTCCATTGTGTGTAGGAGAAACCGACCATCAGCAAGGAAATCAAGTGCTTGTCAGGCCAGTGTGAAAAGGAGCGGGAGGCATCCTCCTGCCTCTACCACACAAGCTGCGTTTGTTTGTTTGTGTTTTGTTACTTCCTTCCCTCCAACTGAATGTCTGTTGCCCTGTCGCGGATCGTGTCACCTGTGGGCTTGTTGGTAGACTAGGGGGAGCAAACACCTGCTTAAGCACGCACACCATCACACGGCCAATCACCGTTTTCATGTCCTCTCCTGATACCGCTGTGCTATTCTGATTGACAGGTTTTGTCCATAGTCTCCGAACAACCCAAGAGATTTGTTTCTATTGCCGGACAATAGCTCCTGAAATATATCAAGAATTAAAAAAATCTTTTATTCATCCAGTTCTTATAAATGGTTATACTCTTCATCCCTCCCTGTGATTCGTCATCTGTTGTGATATTTTCCTTCAGCTTACTGCTCACTAGAAGTAACTGATTTTACTTTGGTTAAGAAGGTGACAGCGTGGCGAGTCCTTCCCCCCCCCTTCGTTTTTTTGTACCAAGCGGAACGCAAGCACCCGTCCACGGCCACATCCCCACCCCATTTGTATTTTATTAGAGACAGGTCGCTCTGATTGCTAAGGGCCTCGCCAGTCGGAGCTGCGAGTCTGAACTCGTCCTCCCGGTCGCACCTCCCAATGCTGAATATACACATGCCCACAGCCCCTACTCAGTGTTTGTTTCCCTTTTTGTACTAAAATTGTCTATCTCACATCCCTTCTGCAGGATTTGTCTGCATTCTGTTGCAGTTTGATCTCATGTAGTGGGTGTTCGCCTTTCGGGCCACGCTATCTCTGTATGTTCCAAATTAGAATATGTGTTCCAAGGTGAGCCCACGCTTGCATATTTCTTAGGAAATCATCATGCACTCGTTGTGATTCCCTCCGTTGTGAAGTCTTCTTTGTAGCTCTATCTAGCTCCGTAAGCTTTTTCGCGCGTTTTGGGGCGTTGAGGAATTGATGAATGCACAGTAAGGTTACGTATTTGTATTTTATCCTGGAGCTTTTGACTTTTTGATTCTACGATTAAACATTTCTCATTAAAAGTGACAGATTCTGGGGCTAGGAGAGTCCAGTTGTGGAGTCGTGCCTCGCAGGCCCTAGGCCCTAATTTTTCAAGCCCAACCAGGAAAAAAAAAATAATTGGAAAATCATTCCCAGCACTTGAGCTGAGATTTAAGTTTCACAGCCATCCTCACATAAGCAAGGCTAAGAGCAACTCCATGAGACGTTCTCGGAATTAAATAGACAATATAGGTTGTATATACTCGTGGGCAAGCCCTTTTTTCAATTTCCCTGATGCCTAAAAATAAAAATAGATTTATAGATAATATGTTTTGGTGTGTGTGTTAATATATATATATATATAATATATATATATATATTATTGGAATCTATGGCCATTTTCCTTCACAAATTCTCTGCCCTAAAACGCCTTTCTTTCCGCCACACCTATTACCATACTTTGGATTACTTGTGTAAGAAAGTGACGGTGCTGGTTTTATGTATATATGGATTGCAGTTGGGGTGCTTTCTTGGGTTCAGCCTATTAGGTGTCCTAGAAACTCTCCTGAGTCATGGCCCCTAAATCTTGCCATTAGTGGCCTATCTGCTGTTAAACCTAGTCGTGCCCATTGTGCTACGAGCCTCTTTGATTTCGTAGTTGGTGCCCTGCAAATCAAAGCTTCACTGCTAAGACTTATGCTTTGGTAACTTTTTTCCGTGAAAAATTGGACAACATGGTGAGGTCCCTAGCATATCTTTATGCTCCGTCCCTCACCCCTAATTCGCCCCTCTTGTCCGTACACGAACTCCTTCTTGTGGAGTTGCTTCCTGAGAGATACTTCTGCACTTCGCCCCTAGTACGCCACTACGTCTCTGACGCCTCGAAGAAGCCGCCTATTTACCGTCTGGTGACTCTTCTGGCATAAGGTACAGACTGGACTCGGCACTTACACGAATCCCAGACAGCAAGAGCGCTCCTGGGCCTCCTGGGGCCTCCCCAGAGGCCCGAGCCTGGTTCTTGCAGGCGCCCATTTGTTGTCTGGTGGCCTCCCCTGGTGGCCCATCTGTAGCTTGTTGGGTCGTGCTGTCTTGTTTTTTTATTTTATTTTTGGCCTTTAGATACAACAAGGGCATCAAATTGTTGTTATTTTAGCGTGTCTGAAGTTCGAACCCCGCGCACACTTGCCACGAGCGCTCGACCGCCGACCACAACCCTCCCCTGTCCTTTGTTCTGTGTGGCCTGTTGTACTTCGTTGGTGCTGATCCTGACCCAGGTTTGGAGGAGGGCAGCCCGCTGCCAGCCTCTTGTTTCACATATAGCCTTCCTTTAGATTTGATAAAATTGAGTTGGGTTCTGTGTCTTTGATTCTCAACAAATTCTAAAAGCGTACCTGGGACTCTGACGCCGGACAGAGATGCCAAGCCCAGGGGTGCCACACCTTTGAGACATGCCAATGCCACCGGGCTGTTGGCCTTCGGTCCCGTCGGTTTATGGAGTGGATGGTCCGGGCATCAAAATAAGTATGCAAGTCATCCAGTGGAGAAAAACCTCCTCAGTAAATGGGCTCCCCCCGTAACATCTGCTATCTGGTTTTGTGAGATACTCTTCTGGACAGAATATGATGGTGCATGGCAAGGCACAGACACATCCTGTTCCGGGTGCAGTAGCTAAATTGGCGCACTGTCCTCCTGGTACTGGTCCTGGTTGGGAGATTCTCTAGACGCACTCTCTGTCCGGAAGCATATAGCTTAGACGTTGTCACTGCTTACCTTGGTCGTTTTTGGCGCCTGGGTGCTGTGCCCCCTGGTGATGTGGTGACTGTTTTTCCATGGTTTTTCTGCCGTTTCATGGTGTGTCTTCGCTGGTGTAAATGTAAGAAAAGTAAATTGGTGAGTAACCGTTGTGTGTTTAGACATCTGAATAAATATGCAAGGGTAAAATGCCAACTGGGAAATATACCATCTAGAACTCTTTACTCCTTGAATTCCCATTGGGTAACATTATTGAATGTTGTACATAAATTAGGGTATATTTTATAAAAAGGTTTGTAAGGATGCTTGTCATCAATGAAGAAAGGTTGAAGTTTCAAAGGCTATATTCGTTAAACATGGGTGTTCGCGGGTTGTGGGTAACAGTTGTGTTGTGTTTCGGTTTAATAGGGTTAGTGTATGATTTGGCTGTGTATGGCAGAGGCCTCATAGGGGGTTCAGCAGTTTCTATTGGGAGTACTGGAAATAACAATATTTTTTGTTGAGATTAATGTTTGCCTAAAATTCAAATTATTACAAGGCTATTTTTGTAATAGTAAGTACAATAAAGGGGTTTTCAGATGGGGAGAATATTAGTAATATTGTGAGATGGTCATCATAAGTGGTTTCAAAGCGCTGTAACAGTTTTGTTAAATAATTGATATAATAACTTTCAGGAAAAAGTCTGATGTAAGTATTTCTTGTAATGACACAACCTGGGTTAATTTAAGACAATTAGCAATCACCTAGGAGGGTACAAAACCCCATTTAATGGTATGGGTAAATGACAGTAAAGGTTATAGTGCATGAAAGTAAATCCCATGGGCGATGTTAATGTGAATACTGTGAGAACGTCGGCGTGTCAAGAAGTTTGTAAGATCTAAGACAGATAAGTTTTCAATGATAAAAGCCAGATCGGCTGGAATTGTGGCTCAGCGGTCTAGTGCTTTGCCCTAGCAACTTGGGGCGACCTGGGTTCTATCCTCAGCAACCATGTAACAAATAAAACGCATTGAATAAAATGCATTTTGTACAACTAAAGCAAATATATAATAATTATTTTTTTAAAATGGCCAAGAAAGCCAATATTTGTCCTGTGGCCCTCAGAGTCGGTCTCTATCCAGGCCAACAGGGAAACATGCCGCTGGAAAGCTGAGCCACTTACCAACCGTTGCCACGGGCGATGAGATAGGAGGGTCCCTGGAGAAGGAGACGGCCCTGGTTGCCTTCCAAAGGGTGAAGCCACGAGGTCAAACATGAAACCTGGACCCCATCCAAGTGCAGAAAAAGCACTTGCAAGAACAGAAAAGCTGCTCGCAAGTTCCCCCAAGAGTGACTCCCATCCAGAATTCAGCTGACTCGTAGCAATAAATACCATAGCTTAAGTTGGGGGTTGACCTGCTTCATCTTAAACACCAAGCTCACCGACAATAACAGTTTTGAAAGCCAAAACACACCATCGACCAACCGGGTCAGTGAAGAAAGAATAGTTTTTAGATGTAATCTTAACTTATACACGTAGTAATAGCCCCAATAATGTGGAGTTATGACTGGAGGGCTACAGAAGAGATTCTTCGTCAGAATGACATGATAACTAGACAAAGAAACTAGTGTTTAACTATTTAAGAGAACTGCCAAGTCAATAGTTTTTAGTGCAGTGTTAAAGGCTGACAGATTCTGTCCTACCCGACTGATCATAGGCTTTTTATTCAATTGTATATAGCCATCACATGATGCATGCCAGTAAGATTAAGATTGTATATAGGAGCTATGACAGTAAAGTAGCTTTGACTACCAGACTTATCAGGATAGACATCTGATTCTGTAAACATTTGAAAAGTAAATGTGTTATTTACATTTCCTGATAACTCTAGAGATAGTTAAAGATTTATTATGTCCCAAATAGTAATGCCAGTGTCCACTCTGGCCTTATTATGGGGATAAGTTCTCGGCCCTCACACCTCCTGGTAAGACATTATTGACTAAGTATATCATGATCATCGGTATACGTTGACAGTGCCAGATGCTGCAACATTATATCAGTACGCATGGGTTTTTGTTTCTCGCACAAAGCACCCTTCCACTGAATGACTTTACATCATGTTTTGCCCAGCGGTGCAATGCTGTATCCTAACTTCTAAGTAGGATCCCAATACTTCTTCCCCCCTTTCTCACACTCCCCCTGTCACTGCGTAGAAGGCCAGAATAGTGTCATCAGACCCCGGTCGAGTGCTTACATTAGTAAGTGAGTTCCGTAAACAATTAGAAGGGAAATGAAGCCAGGATTCATCAGACAGTCAATATATATAGGTAAATCAAGGCAGGTCGAATGCCAATTTTTGAGTGAGTCCCGGAAGTTGAATGACTGTTGGGATACTGTCCCCACTAAAAAGATTGTAATTCCCTCAGAGCCCTTCGCTCCACCCTTAATACCCTGTGCAACTGCCCTAACTGTTGCCAAGGTATACTCAGTTCCAGGATAGGTCCCCTCCCCAGGAAGACTTTAGGATTTTCAATAATCACACCCGCTCATCCGGCCTGTTATCAGCTGAGTCCCCAGTGCCAGCAATCTCCCGCTGTTTCTCCTCGAATTATGCCTGCTGGTGTTCGCAACCAAACATGGATGGCAGATTTTGGAGAACAAAGGATTTGGGTCTCCCTGAGAAGACCATTGGGGAATGGTTGTAAGCAAAGAACTACTTAAACTGGACTTAAATTGTCCTCCTCCGATGATGGCCCCTGTAACGCACCCTTCAAACATCTCCAACCTGAGGCCTGAGGGTGTATTAACCCTGTGCTTTCTAATTCCTGGCCCTTGCTATGGAGGCAGGCGCCATTTTCTACTATCTGCTTCGGTGCTGTTTATTTGATGGAGACCCTGGCCAGAATATAGGCTTCATTGGCTATATAAAAAAATACTAAAACCTATTCTGGGAATTTTGCAATTTTATACATATGCGTGTATCTGTGTATACGTTACATATATAATGTTATATATATAAGAGAGAGTTTCTAAAATGTCCATTTTCCCGCATAAAGATCATCTTGTCGCTGCTTGAAACACCCTTCGCTTTACCAGTGTTTGGGTGGTGGCAAAACCCCTATCATGTTAGTAATGATTTTTTAAGTTCATGTTTAAAGCGAAGGGTCTATCATTACCATTTCTCTCCGTGGATCTGCTTCTACTACTGGAGTTTTCCCTGGATTTGGTCTCAGCATCTTCCTTCCTCTTTCCACGTGTATATCATCCTGTCCGTCACAGTCGTCACAGGGTGCTTAAAATGTGCAGTGTGTTTGTGTTTTCTGGCCATGCAGTTCCTTTCCCCCTGGTCCAGTGGTGGACGCGCGTGTAATGCTGACCATCATGGGTCTTCGGGGAGTTGCAGTTGGTGCACAACTGCAGTTGGACTGAGTTCGTGTGTGATGGAGCCTCCCACTATCTCTCGCTGGAGCAAAGCATCTTTCTGTATCCTCGCCGCTGCCCAGTTTGATTAGTGGTAAGAAGTTGGTCGTACAGTTTAGATATTCGTGATACTCATCTTTGGCGTTAACTCCAGCAGGAACCAATAATCCTAAATGCTTTGAGGGCTGCCTGGGACTGTAACAGTGACTCTCTGCCCACACAGCCCGTCCTCCATGGCTGCCCCATCCATTTGGCATCCCTAGGGTGAGTTTGGATGCAGTGGGGGCAATGTGGGAGATTATTAGCCAGGTAATCTGCAATGTGTGCTTGGAACTTCTTACAGATTCCAATATTGATGCCTTCCAGCACCCCCCCCCCATCTGAAAGCTTAGCCAGTGTCCTCCTCATTCAAGTTCCCTATTCTAGAACGGGCTTGATTCCCCAACCCCCTGCCAAATAAGGTACCCGCTGCGCTCAGACAGGAAAGCTGGTGCAGCTCTCCAGTCACCTCGGAAGACCTTCCCTCTAAGTTCTGTTCACTGAGACTTTACTTCTGCCTGGGCAAAGGCCATTCACATAGAAAAATATCTTGGTTTTCCTGTTACTATGAAAAGGAAGTCTACTCATGTCCGCTCGTATATTCCTGACTACGAAATCATACTTTTGGTGTCTTAAATGTGCTTAGACTATATTTTTTTCCCTCACTTCACCACATCCAATATTCTCTGCAAAACTCTGACCCATAACATCTACAATAGAAAGTCCCAATTCTAGCCCTACTCTCCGTGTCCAGAGCCTCTTCCCCAGAAAGCAGCAGCTCTGCATTCAGGTCCACTTGTCATACTAACTCGTCTCCCACGTTAGTCTTACTTGACCTCGGTCTACTCCACTGTCCATATAGAAGTCAGAAGGCTCTGTTTAAGTATAAATATCAGAAGCTGGTGTGGATGCGCCACTCCTAGCGCGATCCAGCATACTCTAGATCCTGAGGCAGGCGGCACTCCCCATATAACTTAGTGAACCGCCCTCAACAAAATAAAAAATAAAGAAGAGGCCAAAGATGGAGCTCCAATAGTTATGCACCCCTAGGTTTATATTCCCAGTAACAAAAAATAAAAAAAAAAAAAAAGTCTGGGAAGCATGGGAAAGACTCCCCTAGACCCGCATCCACATTTCCACCTAAAGATAAGCCAAAATAAATATAAATGCTAACACTAATGAGCCACACTAGCTCTGCAGCAGCATCCTGGCTCCTCTTGTGGGTCCGCTAATCTCACTTCATGAGCCTCTGCCTGTGAACTCAAAGAACTGCCACCTGCTCTGGTTTTCTAACTTTTGCTCGCAGGTGCCGAGTAATTTGCTATTTGGTTACCTGCAGTACCTTGGCATTTGCTCCTAGTTTTCAGGTAAGGTGTTGGCATCTCGCTCTGGTCCTCAGATTCCCCGCTGACCCGTCACTGCATGTGGCATTGAAATCGTGCCAACGTTCCTTTCCCCGTCGCCATACCTCGCCTCCCAGAGGTGGGCAGGCTTCAGCCAATAGAGCTCTTCCAGGATTAGTTGAGGATGCATCCCCCTCATCTGCTGGCAGAGGGCTCTGGCACGGACCTGCTGTCTTCTCTTGTGTTCCGGTTTCACAACCAAGCCCCTGCCTGGCTTTTGGTAAATAGCACCTCCTTTGTCTCTCTGTGGTTAGGAGTGATTTCCGGACGTCATGCTCATCTCTGGGATGGCTGGCCCTCACCCTGGTCGACAGTGAGGCTCCTCCTACCACAACCTCCTATGTAACCGACCTGGAACCAGTGCTCTTTTTATGCCTGATGGAAATCTGCCCTGCTAAGATCCCAGTGGTCAGCGCGTCAAAACCATGTCCAGACTTGAAGAGCTCTGCTACACCTCTCTTCAGCAAAACACCCTGATCGCGTCAGTCAGGCCTCGTGGCCCCCTTTAAAAAAACTGTAAACGCCTCTCCCTGAGATACTCGGGCGGATGGTGCCAGGACTGGCTTATTCTGGCTTGCAGCTGGGGCGGATTTCCGTTTCCTGAGCATGTGTGATCCCCGCGCCTTGGCCTTGGTGAGGCAGCGCGGTCCATGGCGACATATGGCGCTCTCCAACCCCGCGCCCCGAAGCCCAGAGAAGGAGGAGGAGCACCGGCCGGCCGGCCATTTTCCTGTGGTTGGCGTGCACCCTGTGACCCCGGGGAGCTCGCCCTGGCCCCGAGCTCCTGAAGCTCCCCAACGTCCCCGCAGAATTGGGGACCGCCGGCCTCTACCCTCGCGAACCTTGGGAGGCCCCTCGTGGACCAAGCCTTAGCGCTGACCGGCCCTGGCCACAGCGCCTCCCAGAACCCACCCAGGCTTCCTCCAGTGCAGGCCCCAAGAGTCCCTCTCATGGGAGGCGGTCCGTCACGCCTGAGAATGAGCGGCTCTCAAACACGGCCACACCAACCACTGAGACGTGTGCATCTGAATGGAAAGTTTTTTCTCGGATTCTTTTTGTGATTGGTAGATCATGATCCAACATTTTGAATCCATCTAAAATATATATCTTTATCTGAGTATGTAATTACTAGGCTCAGATTGGCTTGTTGATAGCCGTGGGCTTAAACCCATTTTATGAAATTATCTGCTCCTCCCACACGAGTTGCACCGCTCCCTTCTTCACATACCAAGAGCCGTACATGTGTTTAGTATCTGTCATGAAACATTCCAGTCTGTTTAACTGTTCAACCCCATGCAAATAATACAGCATCATTTTAAATTATGGCCACCTTCTATAATTCACTTTAATAGTTGATGGATTAAATTTCTTCCCACAGTAGTTTTAATTTTTAATTCATATTTTTATTGGTGAGCATTACAACTAATTACATAATAAAATGGGATTTCATTGATGCCATGGTTCCGACATGATGACACTTTTATGTTCAGTGTGATATTTTTAAAAAATCTAACATATCATAATATAATAATTTTATTCGCTATGTGTACTTCAGAAATACATTCTACAAGTGACAAATATGCCACCGTTCTAGTTGGCATTGTTGTGTGAATTATATAGATTTAACTTTGGGGGGGAAATAAATTTTACTATAAAAATAATACACATGAATCGCCCTGTAGATAATTAGTGTTTTTCTGTCCCTTTTGGTTAAAATCATCTGTGTATATGTGCATGTTTCAGTACAGTTCTAGAATTGCTCCCTTGCATAAAACCCATATAACTTTTCTTACTAATAATACACATCTAGCTAATCCTTATGAAACGGCTAGTATGGTGTCAGGAAGTTTTAAAAAATACTATAAGTTGTAATTAACAATAATTTAATCCATGCAATAACCCTATAGTATACGGACAGAGGATCATTATTTCCTGAATTATTGACTATTTTTTTTATTTTTTTTTATCGACCAGGGTGAATGGGATGATTTCCCTCGCATTTTCCTAACTGGAATTATGGTGATATACAAGAAAAGCTAATGAGGTTGGTCAATATTATCTTGGTGACTGGAGCATCTGTTTCTTCTTCCGTGCCCATGATTATTTTCTTTCAACAACCCAGTATAAATCAGCCTTAGCTCAGGACGCACTAGGAATTCCGCTTTAATAATTAAATACCGCAGGGATTGATTATACTCATGTTCACAATGGCTTTGTTAGGTAAACTTCATTTGTAGTAGCATTGGTCTTTGTTTGTATTGAACAAGAATGTGCTACTAAAGAAGATTCATATATCTGAGTTACAAACCTATACTTACACCGATATGTGTGTTATCTCACCATATCTTGCCCTTAAACTCTGTGGTAAGAATGAGCACACCCATTGACAAATGGAAAAACTGGGGGCCCAAGATAGTAAATTCCAGTGATCACACGCTTTCGACGCTGCAGCTTTACAAGTAACTTGTAAGCATACAACCTACTGCCGCTTCAGTTTTATATAAAGTTTTTGAGTATGCAAGCTTTTTTTTTTTTATAACCAGACTTATGTCAATAGCGTAACGATAAAAAGCGTGGAGGCTCCTCCCCATTGATGGATATATCTGTAATTCGGTGTTTCTTACAATTTGGCCGAGAGCCAAGAGGTTACCTGTCCCTTTAAATTTCACTGCAGGTTTCAAGACAGGAAGGTGTGATGTCCCCATCTGAAGGTAGGCTTCTGGAATTCGATCGAGCCGATTAGCTCTAGAAATTCATATTTTTCTGCTCAAAAAGCTTTCAATGCTCAGGGTAGTACGGGGAAAAAAAACCCTCAAAAGAAAAATCGACATTGGATCAATTTCCCACCCCACGAGGTACTTGCCTTGAATTTTCCACGTCTATCTTAAGGTATGTAACAGCGTGTAATTCAATCTGTCGGGTGCTTCCTTCCTCCTCCAACTTGTTTTGGCTTTGGCTAATCACACAGTGTCTACTTGTCTCCTCCGTCCGTCTCTCTTCTGCAACCCTGCCAGCACTCAGGCAGAAACCTCCAGTGCACTAAGCTTGGGCCTTCCTGTCTATCATGCTTTGAATCCAGCCACTTGGCCAGAAAGTCTACCTGTCCATCCAGGCTGATAATGGAAACAACGTACTCCCAATTTTTCTCCCACAGCATACCAGGTATATAACCAGAAAACAAAGAGTGATATTTTGCCTTCTTTCGTGGAAATCATACCATTCTTCTTTCTGTTCAGAAAACTCTCTTTCCACAGGATTCTTTATATGTTGGGACTTCTTGTTTGAAACTTGGAGTAGCCCCTAAAGAGAAATTAGAGTTGATTGGACTTTATTTAGACACAGAGGAGAGGCGGAGGTGTAATTGTACTTCAAGCAGGATATTGCATTTGATCAAATAGGCCAGAGCCCAACCAATGATATTGAATTTGCAAAGGTTATTAGAGCTACGACAAAGAATTTAAAAGTTGCTCCTTCTGTAATGTGCTAATTCACCACTAAGAGAAGGACAGTGTTACAAGTGAACTATGATTTGTGTAAACTGATGCAATTGAGGAATGGGTTTACAAATTAAATTGTTTATAAATTTCTAAAAATTAAATTTTTAGAAATCTTTTTCATCCAAAAACCCAGAGATCACTTAGACTCCTTCACAAAGAAAGGGCTCTTGTGTCCCCTCTCACCCATTTGACAACGAGAAGGCTTTTGCCCACCCATCACCACAAGCCTGCTGTAGAAAGTGTCAAAACAGCAAGTGATAAGTCCAAACAAAACAAACAACCCCGATTTCAGTGCCAAAAGCAGCAGAAAAACCACAGGCCTGTACAAAAGGCACACATCCCCCCACCAGGCCGCACTGTCACCCCAGACTGCCCAGGCAACATTGCCACATTGGGGTCTCATGCCACGTCCCTCTCCCACACCCTTGCTTGCGTGGGACCACAGAGATCTGGCGGGCGCGTGTCTCCGTTGGTGCTAGCTCCATGATTTTGTTTTTTTTTTTTTTGTACCAGGGATTGAACTCAGGGGCACTCGACCACTGGGGCCACATCCCCAGCCCTTTTTTTTGTTTTGTATTTTATTAGAGGACAGGTCTCACTGATTGCTAAGTGCCTCGCCATTGCCTGAGGCTGGCTTTTGAACTCGTGATCCTCCTGGCCTCAGCGCCTCCCAAGTGCTGGGATTACAGGCGTGCGGCCACCACACCCGGCTGCTCCAGTGATCTTATTGGACTTTCCTCTCTGCTTGCGCACACAGATAGGCGCCCAGACGGCTTCATGTCTTTAGGTTGTCAAAGAAAATTCCTAAGTACCAGCTGCACGAGCAATTGGGCCCCACTTGCCTCAAAGGCACTAGTACCGATCCTTTATTATTTTACCAATAATCACATAGACTAGCTGAAAGCAGGAAAATTTCTTATTTGGACCCATCAAGCTGCCACTTTTAGAATAACCTTTGTAGCTATTTGAGCCTAGTGAAATAGGCTAGAATATTGACCTAAACGCTGTCCTCTAAGCAGTGACATTACATTTTTAAAGGTGCGGATGGATTATATGAACCTTGAGACATTTGGTTTGGCGGGGGAGTGGAGTGCAAACACAGGACTCAGGTCCTGAAATGAGAAGACCAAGGTGCCGATGGGGGACTTCGAGCCGGCCTCCCTGCATCCTGCCAGACTGGAAGGTAAACCTCGCCAGGAAGCAATGGTCCCTCCTCCTGCACTGAGGGGCTTCAATCTGTGCATTCCCTGCTTCCAGACCCACTAGGATCCCCGGGCAGAGGGTTACACAGAGACAAAGCAACGCTTGCTGCTCCTAGCCTGAGGCCGGCGGCAGCCTCCGCGACGGCTGGAACCCCTGAGCCATGGATGGAGGGCGGCTGGGAAAGCGGCCTGGCAGGCCGCCCTGACGTGGGAGCTGCTGGTGCACTTGGATCGGCTACACTGTTATCCGGGTCTCCCATTACATCGGGAGAATGGAAGAATCCCTGCTAAGGAGATGAGGAGATGTAGTTATTAGAGTCCCCAGGAAGTATTTTTAGTAATACGTAGTCTTTTCCATGTAAGATAAGGATATATTAAGGCATTTTCGATAATAGTCATACCGGGGACAAAACTGCTGTGTAGAATGCATTGTAAAGTGCAAGTGCCTGTACATGCTGCTCTAAAAGGTGTAAGTGTCCCATGTCATCACCACATTTTAAAACACCCTTAATATGACGTTAGAAATGTAAGCAGTCTCCTAATAGGTGACTTCACAAAGATATACAGTAACCAAGAGATCACTGTTGAATCGAATGTCATCAGGTGCCGCAGGGCACGCAATGAAGATTGAGTATTTATTTGTTTAGCAAGTTTCTATAAGTTGCCGTGAAAACACATCCGACCGAGATGGGGCAGCACTAACGGGCAGGAAGAGGGAGCCGTTCATAAAAGTCACATTACATCACCATCCAGGCGTCACATGGAGATTAATCTCTGCCTTGGTAAATTCCAGCGAGTATGTCCGGACTCCATGAGAGGACTTTATGAAGATACATTTTGTTGTGACCTCTTCATTCATCACGGCAGTGGCCGATGTGTAGTTTCTGGGGCAACTTTCTAAAATAAAAATGTGATTCAGCTAGACAAATGATGTGTCATTTTATTCCTCTGGCTGGGGAGTCCTATAGGTGTATGGTCCTTGAAAAAATCAATAAGCTTATGTGAATTTACTATGCTCTTCGTTACCAACATCTATGTGCATTATTAAATGAAGCCAATGGATATGCTTCTATCGCCTCAGCTCTAAAGTGAAGAGCACATTCAATGTATTGTTAAAAACATTTTGGCAAAGCAGCGATCACCTTCCGGTTATAAACACATAATAATTGCCCTGGCCAGATTATCCATCCTTAGGGTATTACTCATCCGCCGTCATCGGGAGGGCGATGCAGGAAAACCTCAAGGAATTGAAGAAGACACATTCTCCCGGTTCCAAAAAGGTGGGGCGCCAGATTCCAATCCCGCTCCGCACAAACTTTTGAACCCTTAAAGGCAGTAACTTTTCTACATTCCACCATCGTGACATTGTCCTGCTGATAAGCTTGGTGTTACGCCCATCACTTTGTTGTAGTCAGGAGTTACAGGTTGCCACCTTTGGCAGCAGCAGAGTAACAGACGTGAGCCTAAGGGGGGAACAGGAACCCCAGCAGCAGGAGACCCCTGGGACCAATCGTAATTCGCTGCAATTGGCTCTGCTCATCACGTTTCTTCCTAGTTGCAGTAGGGAACTGTGTGCCCCTCTTTTTGGGGCTCAAACCTAGGAGAGAGGTCAAATAAACAAGGTCTAGGGCCAGCAAGGGCACACGAGATGATTGGAGAATGAACTTATTGTCCGTGGTCTGATCTGGGACTTCCCATCTCAAGTTCAGCATGCTTTGGACCACCGTAAAACCTGCCTCCGTCTCAGCCACAGGGCTCCTGCCCCGTGTAGTGATTCCTGGATATCAAAGAGAGACCAGATCACATCCAGGAGAAAGGGCCTAGGACAAACGATGGGTAAAAGGAGCCCTCAAGTGACAGGAGGATGAGTAAAAGTGCCACAGAAAGAAAAATAAAACAGAGACAGACATGACTCATGCACCACTGACGTGTGCGGGAGGACCAGCTCTCCCGGACTCCTGGGAGCTGCTCTGACCTCGCTGATGTATGGCTGGAGTTTGGAGCTACGCAGCTGTGCCAGCTGGTGGGCACTCAGAGAGAGAGCTGACTCCTTGCGCATTGCGTGCATCATGGAGGCACAGTCTCCTGAGAGCAATGCTGGGAGTGGTCTCGAGCGCAGGAGCCCGTCCACTGGGTTGCTTCTTCCTTCCTGACCAGACAGGACGCCTGCTCCTCCAGGAGGTGTTTCACTAGATCAAGCTCAGCCCCCAGGGAGTTTCCCGGAACCTCCTGCCCAATAGCTGGCTGCGCCAGTCAACTTCCGTCCCTGTGGGTAAATGTCACAGTGGTGGGACAAGTCCCTCGCCCATGCTGCCTGTACGAACCCTCCTGTGCCAAGTGCCTCCTGCTGGCGTCCTCAAGTGTTTCCCTGCCGTGGCACCAACACACACTGACTTGTTTTGTGGAGAGGTTCCCCCAGGTCGAGAGGCCATCTCCAGCCACCCGTGGTGGCCCTGCTCCCATGCTGGAAAAAAAGTTCAGATTCACACTTTCTACGTTGAGTTCTTCTTTCCTCCTTGACAGAGGTCCCTGCGAAAAGACGGGATCCAGCGTCCTGGCTCAGCGCCCAACTACACCTCCAGCTGCCTCCTCCTGGGAGGCTGTGAGGAAGAGGCCCTCTTCTGCGCCAAGGTCGTTTTGTCCCTCCCTGTGTTGATGCAGCTCGTCCCCACCTATTTACTACCCTAGCGAAAAGAGGAGCACTATCTCAGGCAAAATGCGTTTGATTTTGGCAGATCAGGGTGGCTTTCTTACCCTTGGTGGGTGGGATCTGGCTGAATTAACGCTAACAGGCGTTCTGCTCAGAGACCCTGTGACTATAATGAAGGACTATTGAAGAACCCAGACACACTTGCTGGTTGCTGCATGTAGCTTGGAAGGGGCCTGGTGCCTGTTGCTCAAATTACGCTCCATGCCAATCAGTGGTGAGCGAACCTCCTGGAAGTGTACCAGAAGCACAAGACCCGCTGCAGGAGAATTCTCTGGTTTTTTGAAACGGGGTTTCTTGGCTAATGGTGTGCACAGGCTGGGCTTGAAGCCTCCGGGCTTGTAGGAGCCTCTCCTGCCTTGGGCCCTCCGGAGCAGTTATTAAAGTGACTTGCCAAAGATCACATGGCAGACCAGTGTGTTTGTAGGCCAAGCTCAAAGCCAGGCAAGCTGAAAAAAAAACTCCAGAAACCCGGTGCATCAGACCCAACATGTGTCCTCCTAGAAGAAAAAAAAAAAAGAGTATCCAGCTGGGGGTCTCGTCCTTGGCCACACACTTGGGAAGCACCCAGGAGCGCTAGAAAAAACACTCATTTCCCTCAGACTGATGATAAAAAACATTCACAGTTAATTATATTGTTTAAAATTATATGCATGTCTCCATATTAACAGCAAAGTACCGACCATAAATGTAACATCTAAAAATGGCACCTGTAAAAGAGGGGGGGTGAGAGGTAAAAATAACATGCAATATTTACACTACATAGAAAATCCACAATTATAGATATCGTGACATGTTCCGATTGTCTAGAATCTATGAAGAAATCCCCCCGGAGGTCTGGGTTGTAGCTCAGAGTAAGATGCTTTGCCTAGCACACTCACGAAACTGGGGATCCATGCGCAGCACCACATAAGAACAAATAAACAAAATAAAGGGTATGTGTCCTTCTACAACTAAAATATTAAAAGTGTAAAAAAGAAGCCCCAGGATTGACACAGTAATAAGACTTAATTCACCTACAGATCTGAAAATAGTGAGGAGCCTGAACAAATGCTTCCTACAAAAAACAGAGACATGAATGTCCCATTTAGCACCTGAAAAAGATGCCCCCAAAAAGATTGTCCTTGTGCATCAAAAAGACTTGAAAATATGCCGGGGTATGGGATGCAGCACTACCTTGTAATGCCCAAGTGCTTGTGAAGCCTGAGGCAGGTGGATCGCGAGTTTCAAAGCCCTCCCTCATCAAATGGCGAGGTGCTAAGCAGCTCTTGAGACCCCTGTCCATCTAATAAACTGACAAAACAGGGCTGGGGATGTGGCCCAGCAGTCGAGTGGCCCTCTGAGTTCAACTCCTAGCTACACCCCCCCCCCCAAAAAAAAAGGACTGAAAATAAAATAACAAAGGGATGTCCCGTTCATACTCACCGGGATGGTCAACCAGTGAAGAGAACCCCAGACCCCATGTCATCAAAGATGCAGAGACAACTGAACCATAACAGTCAACGCGCAGCTGTGGAGTGCATCATAGAGTGGGTTTGACACCAGGGAGCTTTGGCCCAGTCCCTTGTAGCGTCCACCTGTCGCCCTACTGGATCCCATACTCACCTGCTAGAAGTGAGAGAGAAAGCTTAAATGTACAGGTTCCCCAATGACTGGAACCCTCCCAACGTCAGTGGGCCATAACCCAACATTCTCCTCCTGCTCACCAGATCCTCGAGGTGGACAAGCTGAGAAGCGGTACACCAGTGACAGCAAGCCCCTTTCATTGCCCCAGGATGGCCTGTGTCTGGCATGGCTGGTTCCCACGCACCCATCTGGCCTCTGGCTGAAACCGGGTACTTTCAGTCCCCAAGTGTTCCTTTCCCCTGTGGATGGGGCTCAGGGTCCCTAACTTCTTCCCGAGGCCGCCTCAGTCACAGAGGACTCCTCCCAGCTCACGAGAGCCGCCTGGCCCTGTTTGTTTGACGTGGCCCTCAGAGGCTTGTGTATTCCGCCATATTGAAAGCTGCGGTGCCCGGTGGCCAGCCCGTGTGGCTATCCTTTCTGTCCCAGGCTGTGGCATGAGCCGGCAGGTGAACTCTGCTTCCTCACAGTTTCTGGAGGCCTGGGGAGCCCAAGGTCAAGGCGCCAGGAGTGGTTGGGTGGCGGTTTGGTGGAACGCACACCTCGATGGACTCAAGGTGCCTTTCCCGCCGAGAGAGCCCCCTCGCGTCTCTTCCTCTTTCGTTTCTAATGTGGAACTGGTTCATAGTAATGGTGGGCTCATCGGTACAGAATTGGTTATTCAATACAAGGGATGATAGGTACGTAGCACAGCCCTTCTCCTGGTTGGAGACAAGTGCAAAACCGTTGAAAGCCATATAATCACAACCTGGGTCCTTAGTAGCCCCTTCCACCCCTTTCCACATGTGGTAACCCCATGAATCCTCCCTGTCGCGGGTCCCATCGTCCCTCTCAAACCAAACTCCCCCGTTGAGCATGTTCGCAGTCCACCTCTAATCTACGCGCGACTTGGACGTGCCTCGTTTTTTTATTTCCACCACAAAAGATGAGAAATGTGCTGGTATTGTTTTCTTCCTCCTGCTTTTTTTTGGGTTAATAGTTTTTTTAGTTGTCCTGGTGAACTTTTTGTTTTTTTAATTTAATTCTCTTATGTTGTGCTAGAGAATTGTATTCAAAGCCTCAGCCACACGACTAGGCAAGCGCTCATTCCACTGAGTTAACTAACCTCAGCCCCTTTTACTTCGTCGTATGCGACATGAGGCCAATTGAATGAGTCCTGATCTTCTAAGAAACTCAGTTAAACCATGAGTACTTCCCTAAAGGCTCTACTTGCCAAAGACAGACAAGATCGGTGATTAGAGCTGCAACATAGGAATGGGGGGGCTCAATTCTAATCCTGAGTGGTGTCACGGCCACTACTCACTGTGGAACTGAAGCGATCACAAACCTGCTGGCTACCGTCCGGGAGTGAACACACAGACCATGTCTAGATGCAGGATGTTGAAGACGGTGTAAAGTCCATGCTATTGAAAAAGTCAGGTACGCAGGACTGTGATGGTGTCAGTGAGTAGAGCAAAGACTCTGGCGCAACCCTGCAAAAATAAGGAAGTAGTATCCCTCTAAGTCTGTTCGTATCTAGCCCAAAACTGCAACAGGATTCCCCAATAACATCATTATGATATGGACAAGCAAGTTGTGCCACATCCTCAGTACAGCAATCATTTCTCACCAATAAAAAATAAATATACAAACCAACATGGGAAGAATCTCAAAAAACATATTTTGAGCAGAAGAAGTCAGACACACCAACAACAGCAATGCCTTGTGATCCATTTGACAATCAAGTCTGATAACAGATAAATCTCATCCACGATGACTTTACAGGATGACCGGGCAGATCCACGGCTAGAGGACCGTCCATCCCGACTTCCCCCATGGCTCCCATGCGCGAGTGCAGTTGGAGGAGCGGGTCTGCAGCGGTCGACCAGGTCCGTGGGTCGGGAGGCCTAAGAATTCGTTCACTAGAAACAAGTGCATGCTCTGTGAATGGCTAGCACACTACGAGACTGATAGCTTGTGAACGACCACAGTTTATGCTAATACATTCATGAAGATCAGAGGTCCAAAGTTAGTCTGTAAGGCGCTACTACCAAAAAAGCAGGTAGTGCTGTCTGCATTTATGGCGATCCCAGGAGAACAACCTTGCCGTATCATATTCTTATGGGGCAGCTACTAGGCAAAATGGCAATGAAATTGAGTGGATTATGAGCAACAGAAGTGTATTTCGCACAGGTCCCGGAGCTCAGGAAGGCTGAGATCAAGGTATATCTATGTCAGGGTGAGGGTCCAGCTTCATCCCTGGACTTCACATGGCCGGACAGGAGGGCCTGGTCTCTCTCGTCTCCGAGGCTATAGCTCAGCCGATAAGGGCCCCACTCTCCTGCCCGCCCGAAAGCTCGCACGTATCGTTAGTAATCCCAAACTTGGTGAGGCTGAAGGCAGGGAGATCGCGAGTGCAAAGCCAACCTCAGCAAGGGGCGATGAGGCACGTAGCAACCTCTTGGTGACCCTCTACTCTAATAACATACCAAAAAAGGGCAGAGGAAGGGCCCAGTGTTCGAATGAACCTGAAGTTCAATCCTGGTACCAAAAAAAAAAAAGAAAGAAAGAAAAAGAAAAAAACCCCCACCACAACCCCACTTCTTCAAGACCATTGCTTTGTGGGGCTTCCAATAAAACCCACAAATTTTGAGATACAATCACTCAGACCACAGCATCTCCCCGTGCCCTCTTCGGTTTCTAGAGACAGGCCGACATCTCGGGGCTCG
The DNA here is from genome assembly GCA_025594165.1 of Tamias sibiricus. Classification (NCBI taxonomy): domain Eukaryota; kingdom Metazoa; phylum Chordata; class Mammalia; order Rodentia; family Sciuridae; genus Tamias; species Tamias sibiricus. The sequence goes on along the minus strand of JAKELJ010000099.1, from coordinate 15,277 downwards.
TGGCTGTTCTCTGGCCAACCTCTTGATTCTGGGGACAGCACCTTCCTCTGAAACTCGGACCTCCTCCATCCTACCCCCCCCCCTTATTTAGACCTGGTTTGTTACGTGTCCCCCCAATTAGCCGGGATCAACTCCCGCATCTCTGATCCATGCTTCTAATCACAGCTGCCAGCGTTCCCGATCACGCTTCATACAGGGTAACCCATCCACCGGTCCTGGGAGACTTACGGATGTGGATGTATTTGGGGGGACATTTTTCAGCCTACTTCACGGTCCTATTGGGATATGAGACTTTTTCAGAGTCAAAAAAAGACCAAAAGCCTTAGTTGTAAGTACTAGAACCCAAAGGACCGGTACTACAGTTTCCTGTGTTGAGTCATCAAACTATATTGGTAAAGTGACCTACTAAAACGCTGCCGTATCGCCCCAGAAATGAACAGCATCACATCAGTCTGTCCCACATAGCCCAGGCCCAGGGTGTGTGATCGCAGGATACAGGGAACCCCATATGTTCCCGTTCGCAGGTTTCCAGGGGGTACAGGCAAGCCCCGTTAAACAGAGTAAGAATCGTTGAAGAACAGCCCACTGTCCATTGCTACCAGGGGGGACAGGAGGTGAAGGAGCACTGAGCAAGACTGCAGAGGCATGTGTTCCCCTCTTCCGCCCCCCCCCCCCCCACTCTCCTCGGTTTGTGAGGACGAGAAGTGGGCGCCACAGACCCGGGAACAGCACGGGCTGGGGGTCCAACCCCAGCTCCTCCCCGTGCCCCGCCCGCATCTCTCTGAGAGCCTGCATGGAAAGAACGCACGTGGAAGCTGTTTGCTGTCTGCCCTACGCCTCATCGTTCTTCTGGGTTCCTCCTGGCAAGTTCCTGCAGGCAGCGGAACTTGCCCACCCCAGGGTCATGCAGGGAGAAGACCAAGGTCTCAGGCGGCCACTGTCCTGGCCTGTAACTGCGGTCCTTTGGCCTGGGACCCTCCACCCCTGACCTCCCACGCCCCTCGCCGAAAATCATTTAACCCCCGACCCATCCAATCTAAGGAGGGACTCAAAACTGCCTTCGTGTGGTGCGTGGAGCACTAAATATCTTGAACAGGAAATGTCACCTAGTGTCCTGGGCTTCCCTACAGGTTAAGTGCTGAAGATGCCGAGGCTGGCCCGTCGTGAAGTAGCTTGAAGACATTCCACTGTGCACAGGCCTCATCCCCGACATCCCGGGCTGCCAGTCTTCATGCCAGGCCCCCTGGGTCCTTAACCTGATAGCACTGACTTCTTCTTGCCGGTTACTCCCTCAGATGCTGGCGCTCTGTTACTATGGTTTTTCTGGATAAATGGTTTTGCTCCCTAATCAATGACAGCTTTCTGAGATAGGTCAAATGTGGTCCCATACTAGGAGATGGCTGATTCGCCTAGAAACCCTTCCATGGAGTACTGAAGCGAGTGCCCAGGGTCGCAGTTATGATGACTTGGGTACTACTCAAAGAAGAATAGGCAAGGATACCACCAGTGTGACCCAGTAGCGCATTCCATGGTGGTTATCCCTGAAAAGTTAAAGTCATCTTAATCCAGCAATACATGCACAGCCATGTCCACACAGGGGCAACTATGCATCAATAGCCAACTTGCGGTACCAGCTTTATTGTGCCATCTAACAGTTGTATGGGAAATATAAGAAAGTGGTAGATATACACAATGGAGTGTTATTCAGTCGTAAAGAAAATAAAAATCATGAGTCCTTTGTAGGTAAAATGGTGTGAACGTGCGAGATCCATTAAATTAACGAAATAATGCCAAAACTCATAAAGTCAAGGGAAAAATGCGTTCGTGTCCATATTGGAAAGCTATAGAGCATATAAGAATAAGAAAGGCTGGGGTGGGGGTGGTGTGGAAAATCTAATGAAAATGCAAGAGGAAACTCAGCTAAATAAGAGAAAGGGAGCAGAAGTGGGAGTAAGGAGAGGGAGGAGTAATTGCAGGGGCGATGATATTGGCCAAATGATAGGAGTTACAATGCTGTGTGCATGGTATGTATTCCTGTGACACCACAAATCCCAAACACATATACATACTGCGTACAGATGCAACCAATAAAAAGTATGGGAAACAAATAAAATTCCATTCCACAGTGTAAGATAAAATCTATTGACCGGGCCTTGGTGGCGCACGCCTGTAATCCCAGCACTTGGGAGGGCCTGAGGCAGGAAGATCGCGAGTTGCAAAGCCAGCCGCACAAATGGTGACGCACGTAGCAACTACAGTGAGACCCTGTCTCTAAATAAAAATACAAAAAAGGGCTGCGGAAATGACCCAGTGGACAAGTGCCCCTGAGTTATCAATCCGCCAGTTCCAAAAAAAAAAAAAAGAAGAAAAATCTAGTGGGATACTAGAGGAGTAGGCCGTCACTTAGGCGCCTTTCTACCAATAAGAGTCTAGTGTGTGATCTACAGGTGTAACTCAGTGATTGAGCATGTCCCCTACATAGGGAGGCCCGTTCCCACACAAAAAAGGAAAAAAAAAAGTATTGGGTAAGTCCTATTTCTATCACCTTGTGACAAAACTATAGTGGGAAGGCAACGATTTCAGAGACGTAACCAAGAAGATCTGCCCGTCCCTATTCCCTAAGTCGACTGTAAATGACCTGGGGCCTCAAAATACACACCCCTTGCCTAGCCACTCAAGCCAAAGAGTGCCTGTCCGTCCCCCGTTCACAGGAAGGATATGGGATTCCTTCATCCCCTTCACCAAATGGTTGCTGTGTCAACCAGAGGGCTGGTGGTTATCATTGAAGGACCTCATGCTCACGTCTCGCCTGTCAGATTAGTTATAGGTGGTCCTCCTGGTCTCCTCAGGCCTCCACAGCAGGCGCTGTCGGAAGCTGTAGCACCGTTCTTTGCGCACCTACTTCGTGCTTCATCCAGATAGGAAGACTGGCCCTGGGCAGCTCCTGGTGACAGAGGGTCTCCCCTATAGAGAGCAGGAGTGGAAAGGCAACAGGCTGCCTGTGTGCCAGCCTGCTGGAGAAGAGGGGAGAGTGTTCTTATCCCGATAGGTTCAGACAGGAGCACTCCCAAGACTGCAGACCTGAGTGTTCCAGTTTCTTGCCCATATTGTAGCATCCTGGGCTTGAGATCAAGGTCAATGCTCAAGAGGCTAAAGATGCACATCCGCGTGTCCCCGTCATCAGTAAAGATATCAATGCCGTCCATCCCAAGCCCAACGTTACTGCCGTGTCCACAAAGACAGGCTTCCCAGTCTAGAGCACGCTCTTAGACTGGCCCCTCCCTACCTCCCCTGCGAACAGGGGGCCCTCCCTCGCCCTCCACTCATCCTCTGGTTGTGTAGATGACTCGCGCTGGGTGGGTGTCCTCCAGTTTCTTGCAGGTGCTTTGCAAGCAAGGAACTGGCCTCCCCCTGGTGCTGGGTTAACCTTTTCAATAAGTATAGTAAGAAATCCTTTGGAGAATAACCATAGTGTCTTCCATCCACGCTCAATATCAGTTTGCTTTAACACCCATAGAAATACCAAGGGAACAGTTCTACATTGGAGAGCAAAAGGGTAACCCGTAAATACCAAAGGTATGCAGGTCCCTCCAAGGCTCTGAGATTCCTCCTGAATTTTTATGCCCTGAGTAGGTCCTGTGTGCAGCCAGCGTCATTATGTCTGGTGGCTGCAGGGCAAAAATGTTGTACTGCTGGCTTACTGCTACCTGTTGAAGAAGAATGGCATGGTTTTTGCAGTCCAGCACCCAAGGAACTGACCACAACATACAATACCCAGCTGGCAAACAGGGTGAAGCCTCAGGCCATGCCACGGAATCTGTACGCCTAGGGCTGGACCCCCAGTGTAGGGGGGGGGGGGGAGCAACCCATTCCAGAGCCCCTGTGACCCTATAAATAGGTTCCCAAGATGATCGAGTCAATGTAGAGTCAAATGAGAAATGTAGAATATTGCAGTTCCTTTCGACAAGATGCTTGCTGCTGTTGCAGTGCCACTGAAAATTTCAGAGGTTGCCTACACCTGTGGACTCTGTTTGTTATAATTCTAATTAGTGTATACATGTTCGCAGTATACAAGTCAGTTCGATATTATCAGATAAAGACTCAAAATTTTTTCAAGTTGCTGGGTTTTATATAAAGTAATTTTTTTACACACACATATGTGGCTTCATACAGTATTTTAGGAGGTAATCATGGATAACTCAGTATGCTACTTAATCCTCCTTCCCCTTGTCCCTCGCACCCTCCCCCCTCTGTTGTTCGCTATTATAATTGTCGTGCTTCCGCACATCCCCCGCCATTCTTATTATTAGGTATCGTGCGCCGCCAGGTGCGCACCCGGTAATCCTTGCACTTTGGAGGCTGAACAGGTATCGCGAGGTCAAACCAGCCTCGACAATCAGGCACTTACAAACTCATGAAACCCCGTAACCTAAGAAAATTAACAAAAAAGCTGGTTGTGGCCCAGTGGCGAGTGCCCCGAGTGCATTCCCAGGTTCCACAAAAAAAAAAAAAAAAAAAAAAAAATAATTAGTATCGTCTATCAAAGATGCATTTCATTCGACTTTGATTTTTTTTGGATTCTAACTTCACTAGCATTATTTGTCTCCAACTCCAGCCATTTTACCTGCAAATGCCATGAATTTTATTAACATTATTTTATTATTTCATTATCTTTTTTATTATTCTGAGTAGATGTTTCCATTGTGTTATATAGACCAAAGTTTCCCTAGCCATTTATCTGCTGATGGGCATCGAGGATTGGTTTGCTCACAATCTAGCTATTGTGAATTGTATTGCTATAGAACATTTGATGTGCTGTGTCCCTGTAGCAAGCTGGTTTTTTTTTTTCTTTTAAAGGTCCTTTTGTGAATAGACCAAGGAGCTTTAATAGAGCTGTGTTTAGGCGCCACCTACTGCGCTGTCTGTAAGAGACCTATCCAGAATGGGCAGATGGGCTGACCTTAAAAGTCCAATCAGCCACTATGTGCGTGGCTACACCTGGGCAAAGTAACGGTGTGGATGCTCTCAAATGTAATGGAGATGGGGCAAGAGAAGATTGGTAGGGTAAAAATGTTGATGGTTCCTACAGATTACATTTACAGGAACAGTACGAACCCAAGAGAACTAACTGATCGCAGAGTTTTTTTATTCCACTCGCACAGGAACCTAAGGCAGGAGATATATAAACTCAGCATAGATTTTTAGTAAGAGGACCCCTTAAAGTATTTGGCTCTTGTGATTGTGGGTGAGGTCTGGCTAATCGAGGAAGTCTGGTATGGAATTTCCGTTCTTGCAGTGTTGGAGGTGAAATTGCCTTCCCCGTTCCTTGTACAAAAGTTTGGTCTTAAGGCCATCCCATTGGAGGTAGACCCTTCCACCTGAGCTAGGCGGTATATCTTTTTCAAAGGCTATTTTTCTAGATTGCTGATGCGCATCCTGGCAGCTACACTTTCACGAGTGTGTTTGGAGCAAACAGGCTGGCACCACTGGCCTAGGTCAGGTAACAAGGGGGGGGGACACATAAGTGAACCATTACAGGCCAACACCCTTGTTGATGTGGGCGTTACTGAACCTGACTTCATTTTTTTTTTTTTGGGGGGGGCGTTCCCAGGATTTTGAACACAGGGGCACTTAACCACTGAGCCACTTCACCGATGCCGTAGTGTGTATTTTGTATTAGACTGGGTCACTCTCGAGTTGTCTTGAGGTTCCTCGCTGATTGCCTCGAGGCTGGCTTATTTGAACTCGAGATCTCGCTGTTTTCACCCTCCTGAGATGCACCGCTGGATTACAGCAGTGTCCCCACCCACATTCTGGCTGTACCTAACTTCTTAAATCATACTTGAATCGCCTCCAAATAAATGACAATAACAACATCAAATTTTCCACCTAACCTATGATAACAACTAATCCTCGATTACAAAACCAAAAACTGTCACCATCCTTCCCCAGAAGAGGATGGAGGCAAATCCTTGGGCACAGTGCTTGTCTTCCGCTTTGACATCCTGAAAATTTAAATACTACCATGGAAAGATAATACATCTTAGTCACAAAAATTTAAATAAGAGAGGGAAAGAGATGCAATGATATTATATACTGTATAAAGATTAGTATTTGTAACCAACATTGAGAAAGTGGACCAATATTCATGACAACATAGGTCTTAATTTTCTGTAACCAGCCATGTGGCTGGAATTTGTAGCTAGTAATCCCTGTTGCTCTCCAGACTTGGAGCAACAACGCCGCGGAAGAAAAACTCGGAGCCAGAATGTAGATAAAGCAAGATTTATATTCGGTGGGCTTTCAGCAATCTCACAAAACTCTAAAACTGGCTCATTGCAGCAACCTCTCTGGACTCGCTTTACCTTCTTCTGACTACTTACACTCTTTACTTCTTTACTGTACTTTGCCTTTTTACTTTTGCTTGTTCTTAGAGATGAGCTGAGAGAGAGAGAGAGAGAAGCTTTCTTCGTTCTTCTTTCTTATCTTAGTTAGCCGTGGCCCTGACTACCAACCAGCCAACTAGTATGCTTTCTCTCTATAGCCCTGAGTCGGACTCCTCACGCCGGTCCCTATAAATCTTTTAGCTGTTAACAAGGACAACAGGTGTGTCTCAAACAGGGGATATTATGGGGGGGGGGGGGGGGGGGGAACAGGTTAGCAGACAACAAAGATCTTTCAGGTGGAATCCAGAACATCGTCTTATGGCCTCAGCTATCCTGCAATTAACCTCGGCTATTAGAGCTTAACTTCAGTATCCTAGTTTAGAATTCTGTAAGAATTACCCTCTCTTTCCTCTGTCCATTCCACATTGCCCTAGACCCTCAGCAAGCACTTCAGCGAGTTGTGGTTCTTATCCTGGTGGAGATCATGAAATCTTCATCCCTGAAGGGTCTGGGCCAATTATTGGTTTCCCCCGATCTCACTTGATCGGTTGTGGTTTGCCGTGGACCTTAGTCTAGGTTATGGTAACCAGTAAGAAGATGCGCTTTCTGGAGCCACGTGTCACGTTTGGACAGTACTGTCCCCCTGCTTCCGACTGTGGAGTGGCCGCCCAGTCTGCCCAGGGCAGCCAGGATCTTCCAGTGCCGCCCATAGTTCCAGTGTTCAATCAGAGGCCCTGAGTAGCCGTTTGTTTGTATAGGTACAGACGATGCAAGGCACCGAAGATAACAGGAAAACAGTTTTATTATGGTTCTGCAGCCGTTCAAGCGTTACAGCTCTCACTGTAATTCCTTTATTCCCCTCTGAACCCCGTGTTTCAGGTAGTTTCAAATTATATACACAGCATGTAAGGGGAGGGGCTCAGAAGAACAGTGTTTACAGAATTCACATAAAAGGCAGTTTGTTTTTTCTGCTAGTCACTGTTCTGGCAATTTAACCCTTCAAGACAACCCCTAAGAGATAGGGAAGAGCGTCTTCGCCCCTGCTACATGATTACCATGGAGCCCAAAAATAGTATCTTATCTTAAAAATGGAGACATCGCTGTGAGCTCCCAACACCAAGTCCAAAGGGCCTTTGTTTAAAGAAGTTTGGTCCTTCTTATGAGCACCACTTTGTATTGGCCGACACAGCTTATACCTAATAAGTGTGGGGTGTCCAGATACCTGGATTGCAGTTTGTCTCCCAGGCCAGTGGCCAAGTAATAGAGCCTACAGGTAAATAGGATAGATTATCTACACTGAACTTTTTTGTAGAGACTCTTGTTGCTGACAGTCTTAAAATCATCGATGGTTAAGGATTTCTGGAGAAGCCCCCGGTAAAATGTTTCTGTGAGAAAAGGGGTGCCACCACTGTTTCTTGAATTACCCAGTTCATTCGGGTTGCTGTATCTCCTGTAGAGTGCATGCCTCCTATGTTGGAACTAATGCACTTGTGAATCAGCCAGAGGATGAGGTCACAGTTCAGCAAGCCAAAAATCTGTTAGAAGGCTCAACTAGGGGTATATTGTGGCTAGTGCCACCCCCAGTTTCCCCACCTTTGGTCCCTGGACATGTATTTGGGCTGGCCGCAGGAGGACAACCCATGGGTGGGCCTTCTGGAGAACCTTGTCCCCAGCCTTGCCAAGATAGAGCCTCTCACGGATGCTATAGCTGAGTGCTTCAAAATAGCCCATTTCGACCGTTCCTTTCAAGCCAGCTGCTCCAGAATTGGAAGAAAACTTTGTTTAATCCGTGAATTCCATGGAGCGTGAGGCTGACATAGCAGCCAAGTTCCCTGGGCCAAAGCAGCAGCTATGTGAAATCCACCCATCATGGTGAACCAGGGCATTCTGCAAGTCCACAGGAGGTAATTGTGGCAGGAGCAATGGGCTTACAGGAAGTGAAGGCAGTATCCACAGATAGGAGTAAGTGTCAATTGTAAGAAAGGATAAAAAGTCTTATGAGGGAAAACCATGCCCAATGTAACCAGCCAATTGTATTCAGCCACCGGGTAGCGGAGCTGATCCCACTGGGAATCGGTGCAGGTAACCAGGGACACTCAGTGTCAGTCCTCTGGTGCGGACAGAGGCATTTCGGTGGTGGTACATAGCCATGTCAGCCGCGTGAGCGCAAGTGGCCATGGTACTGAGCCAATGGTACACCCTTCATTAATGCCACCAAATGGCCTCTTCAGTTCATGAGCTGAGTGGGTGGTAGACCAGAGTCCAATGCTGAAGGAGACTCGTTGTTATTCACACAATGGCTAATAATTTATTGAAGTCCTCCTCTGCAGTGGTGAACCCTTTGGTGAGCATTTATGTGGGGACATAAATATTTGCATGGGATATGGAGCTGCTACGCTCAGAGGTTAGTCCTTCAGAACTCAATTGTGGGTGCAAGTATTCCCCCCCTCACATGTTATGTTCTCATTGGTGGTAGAATCCGAGTCTCAAATTGATAAGGGTTGTTGAGTGTGTTCTGTTTGGAGTATATCCAGAGAGTACACCTAAGAACAGAGTGTAACATTTTGAGAATGCATATTATATATAATTAAAAAAGGGTTTTAATGGAAGGATATACAGGTAATAAGATCTAAAACTAATGGAAACAAGAATAAAGACTTACAACATGACGATATTGTAAAAAATTCTAATTTTTATTGTGTGTGCCTTAGAGTTGGACGCAGTGTTGGGATTTTTGTTAGGTAATTCATACATGCACAAAATATAATGATATAATTTGGCCAATATCGCTCCCAGCACATTCCCTCATCCCCCCTCATCTCCATACACATGGGCCGACGGAGCTCCCCTTTTGATGTTCAAGAGATCCACCCCCTACCTTTGTTGTTCCGTTTACCTCTCTAACTTCCCAAATGATGAAAACAAAACCCGTGGGCCGTCTGAGTTTGGTATTTATGTTGCATAACATCATGTTTGTCATAGCTCCAGCTATGTCTGCCAGAAAGACATCAGGAGCAGTTTGCGGTTAAGGCTGAATAAAAACCCACATTGTCTGCATGGTTCGGGTACCCATTGACCTGCTGTTGAAGACACCTATGCTGGTTCCATAGAAAAGCTTGGCTGTGTTGCGAATTCCTGGCTGCTATATACACGGTATGCAGGTGTCAGCTGTGTGTAAGATTACTTTAAGTCTTCAATCGCTCAATAAACCGAGTAGTTGTGCAGCTGGTGTGACGTGGTGGTCCCCATGCCTGAGATCCCTGTCCCAAGGAGCTTCCATGCTGGACTTCCATATGACGTTCTATTAATTATGGACAGGCCCACCAACAGTGTTATGTGTCCTTTTTCTAGTATGTGGGCATTTTTTTAATATAAAAATAATTACTAGTTATATATATATTATACAATGTGCATAGACAATGTATGCATAGCACTACGTGTTTATTGAATGATTGTTTAATATCTTGGGTTGAAATGATGGATTTGTATAGATAAATATAGGAAATATTCAAAACTAATTTTGACAAAATAGGCATGAAACTTGAAGATACTAATATTAAACTCATTTTAAAAGGTGCGTAAAATCAGCCATCTTGGGGCTGGGGTTGTAGCTCAGCTGCACGTGTGTGTCCCGATTAATTGATCCGCCGTGCAACCACGTAAAAATAAATGCATTAGTGTAGCAACTAAACAATAAATAAGATATTTGTGTTAAAAAGCAGCCATTCTATTACCAAATGCCTCAGAGCCTATATAAGTTTAATGGATTGCCATCAACCAAATTCTGCACCAAAACAGTAAGTTTCTTATGTGTATTCCAAATGGCCCAGAACGGCCAAACAACACAAACATACAAACAAAACACCTTCCTTAACTCAATTGTATGATGAATATAGTGTGCAGAAATCAGATATAAGGACAAGATACAGGCATCATAGTGCAAAGTGAATGCACAAACCACCATATACTGATAAACGACCAGCCCTCAATGTCCTTCGTAAGACGGGGAGCCATCCTGTCAAAAAGTTATATAAAGCCCACGGCAGTTTGCTATGAAATGCTATGATTCCTAAGTTTTGGCTGGAGCTGTATTGGGTCTGCCTTCATGTCCCAGCCTTGGAGCTCGCATCAGGCCTGGCTTTCCCTTGACCAATAACAACCTCTCTCTACTCAAACTATCAGTGCCTCATAGAACGTATTTGATGTTGGGTTTTAACTATATACTCCCCCTGGATTCTGGGAAGGGCAATGCCCTGTAGAATATGAGTTTGGCTACTTGCATTGGAATTACACATGGCTGACCTTTATTAGCTGTGTAAGTTCCCAAGAATTTCTGGTAAACGCTTATAGAAACTATTAAAAACCTTTCTTCCCCAAGAGCGGGCTGACCCCAAGCCCACTGTTTGGGAGGAGGGCACCCTGGCCAGCTTCTCATTGATATGTTTTACAATATAAGCTTCGCTCCGAAATCTAAAATCTGGAGTTGGTTGGTATTTTCTTTTGCATCTTTGGATCAACATTTTTTGGGAGGCCCCATCGAGATAGTCCAGACCGCTTCAAAGGCTGAAGCCCGAACTTCGCTCTGGTTACTCCGGGGGCGGAGTTGCGACCCTAGGGGGTGCGCACCTTGAGACATTCCAAGGCCTCCAGAGTGTGCCTTCAGTCCTATCGCACTAACTGGAGTGAACAGCCTGCACCCCTTCAAAAATTAGCAAGCATCCATGGGTGGGGGGAGGAAACCTCCACAAGTAGTGGCGCCCTAGTAAACATCTGGTAATCTGGTTTTGAGATTCGATCTCTTCTGGGATAGCGAGTGCCTGGCGAGGCAACATACACTCCGTCCCATGGCAGTAGCGAAAGGTCACACTGCATTTCCTGGTTCTGGTCGGGAAGTACCCACTGGGAACAGAGGAGTGCCTGACAAGGCACATACGCAACTCCTGTCCGAGCATTAGCATGAACGTTGCAACTTGCTCCCTGGTTGGTTTGGTCGCCTGGTTCTGTTCTCTCTGTGTATTGTTCCTTTGTCTTGTGTTTTGTGGTGTTGAGGTTGTTTTTGTTTTTCCTGCGTTCTGCATTGGGTGTTCGCTTCTTGTGTTGTAAATGTAAAAAATTGAACAACCAGGGGTAATAAGAACAAGTGCAGCCCTGATACACCTTAGAACTGTGTTTATAATAATGGAAATATTTGACAAACTTTATTCCCCTGTTTGGTTTTAAGCAAGATGATGACTTATCCCAGCACCAAGAATCACACTCCGAACATTCGGTGAGGTAGAAAATGGCCCTCCTTTCGGAGTACGGCTGGCCCCCTGAGGGCCACCTTTGGATTGCCCCAAGTGTACATAAAGGCTATATGTCTGAACATCACTCTTGGGATTCCAGGCCACCCGATTTCAAATAGGTTATATATCCTACCCTGGGCGTGAAGCAACAAAGTAATTCCCCCGCCTGGATGAAGGTTGGGATGGTCCGGAATGGACAAGGACGCATGCCCTGGTTAATGGCTGGAGAACTCCCCAGGGTCCCCGCAAATACAAACCTTAAATTCCGACTAAGAGCCCATGGTCATACAAGGACCTCCTAGGATTCCCTCCGTCCCCCAGATGCTTTCGGCATCCACTGTACTCCGCCTGCTTCGTGCAGTCGCAGCTGCTCCACTAACTACTCCAGCCATCTCCCATCCCTCCCCTCAAACCGCTTCCTCATTGCCCCACTCCATCCACTCCTCCAAACTCTAGTTCTTCCCCAAAGGAGCCAGCCCCTGGTCTTTTCTATTCTCCTCCCCCATAGTCCGACAAGGCCCACCCCTTATGGATAGCCGACTCAATTGCTTCCCCGGGCAGACCTGCCGCTCCATTTCTAATTAATAGCCCCTGAATTGGAACCGAACTCCCGCCCCCTGTTCTTCGCCTCTCCGGCCATCTTCCAGCCAAAGGTCTGCGTAAGTGTATGTTCCATTTTCCACACAACAGACCTATTATAAACGGGAAAAAACCAGAAACCCCCTTTTAAGCATTGCGATCCTAGTTTTTCCTTGGATTTCTCTGGTTGATTCCGTGTTCTTTGTAATCACCTCCCCACCTGGGATGACTGTCAAAAGATCTCTCCATACGCCTCATCACCAAGGAGGTAAGGGAGCGAATCCTGGCAGAAGCGCTAAATCGCTTGCCTGGGATAAAGGGCTCTTACCAGCAATGAAAAAACAGGAAGTGATTGGAACGAGCTTTACCTAGAGAAGACCAAGCTGGACGATGGGACAACTGGAAGGTAGGAGAACACTCCGTGAAGTACCACCAGACTCTCTTAGAGGTGCACTGAAGAGGTCAAGCCTCGTAATCCTACAAGGCTTATCGAAGGTTAGCAGGATGTGTAATCAGGGGCCAGATTGAGTCGCCGTCAGCGATTCTCGAGCGCCTCCTGGAGGCATACCCTCTAATATACTCCTATAGAACCGCTGAGGACACCGACAAACCCTCAAGAGCGATTAATCTGGCTTTTGTGGACGCAGTCATGCCCTAACATCCGGAAAAAAGATTCAGTAAGATAGATGTTTTTGCAGAAAAAATCCCAGGTCAGAATGTTATTGAAATCAGCCCAGAAAGGTGTGTTGAAAATAGAGATAGCCGAGACTGATCTTCTGTTGAGGAAAGATAAACAGGGCCACAGTGTGCCGCATTAAACAGGCGTCTGAAACCTCGAATCCTAACTAAGGCAAACCACATACAACAAGACCAAATATGCAGTCTGGCCCTGCTACAAACCAGTGGTGCTTATTGCTAAGAAATTGGGACATTGGAAATATGAATGCCCCCAACTGTAATCCGAAAAAGCTTGCCCCGAGCACTGGGGGGGCAGCCAGAGCGCCGACAGCCAAAACCCGATTTTAACTTTAGAAGAGATAGGGGGCCATGGCTCTTCAAACTAGGCTCCGAGAGCACCATGGTAACGTTACCTCAATTGGGGCCAACCTGTAAATTTCCTAGTGGATACAGAGTGCTTTCACTATTCAGTGTTAACTGAAGCCCATAGGACCCCTCACAAATGAAACCATGGAAATGTGCAATGGGGCAACAGGAGAAATTAAAAAGTAGTAAATGGACTACAGACCGGACTGTTAACATAGGACGAGGACAGTAAACCTCCACTCACTTCATTGTTATCCCAGAATGCCCTGTCTCCGTTGCCTGACGACGTACCTTTTTTTTTTTGGTTATTTTTTGTTTGTTTTTTTTTTTTTTGGTACCAGGGGGATTGAACTTATAGGGAGCACTCACACCACTGGCCACATCCTCTACAGCCCTTTTTTTTTGGATTAATATTAGAGACAGGGGTCTCACTGAGTTAGCCTAAGTGCCGCACCATGGGCTTGAGAGATGGCTGGTAAACATCGCAATTCCCGTCTGCCTCAGGCCGCCCAAAGTGCTGGATTACAATCGTGCGCCACCTTAGCGCGCCGGCTGAACGGGACCTTATTAAGCAAACTTTCAGCATACGATCTCTATTTTCTGGATATTGTCCTTCATGTAGAATTGGGGAATTCCTGCAAAGGCCCTAACTTCTGAACCTGCCCATTACAGTGAGGAATATCTGCTATGTTCATAATCCTATCCAACACTTCAGATAGGAAAATGGGGAGAAATTATTAATTCAAGCAAAATCCTCACAGTTTGGGCTGAGGTTCAACCCTCCAGGGCTAGCAGAGCATGTCCTACCAGTTGTAATACAACTATCAATCTAGGCGATGCCTCATCCCGGGTTAAACAATTACCCCATTCAGTTTTGAATGCCAAAGAAAGAAAGTAAAAACCCACATCATGGCGTCCCTCCTAGAAGTGGGGATACATTAGTAGATTTCTAATCGGCTTGGTACACCCCCTTTTTTGCCTGTCCAAAAGCCTGGACTCATGATGGACAGACATTTCAGGACGTATAGGGAAGGAACATATGAGTAGAAACTATACTCCCATCTGGCCCTAAGCCCCGTACTCAGTTGGCGCAGTTGTTGTCCACGCCTAACAGACAGTGGATTATACTGTAGGTGGATTTTGAAAGAACGACTATTTTTGTAGCTCATCCCCGTGGTCAAAACAATGAGTAACGGAGCACGATAGTCTTTCACTATCGGGTATGGACGTATTGGAGAGGGGGAGATTGGTCAGCACTGACCTGAACTCGACTACCTCAGGGATTTATAAATTCCCCCACTATCTATGTTTATACTCGCAAGCATGATCTGAGATCTGTTTTCGCAGTAGTTACCCTGAGGGATCCATTGGCTCCAATATGTGGATGATCTCGCTGTGAGCAGCATAAGACAAAGATGACTGTTTTAAGAGCCACGCGGGGTTTGCTAGGAATCATGGCTCTATGGGTGGTACCGAGTCTCCATGAAATTGCTAAAACTCTGTTACCTCTCGGGTTACTGATTTTGGAGAGGAGTGTGGCGGAGGTAATGTGAAAAGACGTCTTATCCCAATGACTGGCATTAGAAGCCTATGATAGCCCGACCCCAACCATCTATAAAGCAGGTTTAGGGGAATTTCTAGCATGGGGCAGTTGGATACTGCCGCCTGTGGAGTACCTGGATTAGGGCTGAAATTGGGCCAAGCCGTTATTTACTGCAAGCTGCTGTGCGGCAAGTCACCTTTAATTTTGGACTGAGGAAAATAATTGGCCTTCAAAAAATGTAAAGGAGGCTCTGCGTTCTCAGGCCCCTTCCTTAACCCTCCCCTGAAGATAATCGAAGTTCCCTGGCGCCCGATTATGGTTTCATGAGAGAAAGGGTGATTGCTAAAGGAGTTCTTACCCAAAATGTAGGGCCATGAAAAGTACCAATTGGCCTACATGTTCAAAAAAGATGGATCCTGTAGGCACAGCAGATGCCACCT
>JAKELJ010000098.1:49853-93135 GCA_025594165.1 Tamias sibiricus | reverse complement strand
GCTCTTTGTGATCTAAATGCTTTTTCTGCATTTTCAAAGTTCTAGCATTAACCATTGAGGAATACAAACTACATGCATCGTTTTCAGTGAAATTCGCCTAATCAGGGTAAACATCCAATATGCTCTAAAACAAAAAAAACCCGTGATGGTTGGATTGACCAAATTTGGGGAGCCATGAGGGGGGCACAAGAGAGAATCATTTTGTCAGAGTTTTCATTGAAAATACACAAAGAACCCTAGTACCCCACAAGCTAAGAAACCTGGAATTAATGTCCATTGGCCTAAATCCGCTTTTCTGTGAGTTTGAAACTCTGTTTGCTACCTAGTGAGTCATGCTTTGAGATACTTGAACCAGGAAAGAAGCACAGTGTGCTCTTGTGGATCTAAAGTGTTGTTCTGCGCATTTTTAAAGTTCTAGCAATTAAACCCATTGAGGATTTAAACTAAACAGCGTTTTTCAGTGAAATTCTCCTAATCAGGGTAAACATCCAATATGCTCTAAACAAAAAAGCCGTGATGGTGGATGATGACCAAATTTGGGGAGCCATGAGGGACACAAAGAGAAATCATTTTGTCAGAGTTTCATTGGAAATACACAAAGAAACCTAGTACCCACAAGCTAAGAAACATGGAATTATTTCCAGTTGGCCTAAATCGCTTTTTCTGTGTGTTTGAAACTCTTTTGCTAACCTAGTGATTCAGCTTTTGAGATACTTGAACCAGGACAGAAGCACAGTGTGGGCTCTTGTGATATGTGAAGTGCTTTTACTTTTATGCATTTTCAAAGTTCTAGCTTTAACCATTGAGGAATTAAACTACAGGCGTTTTCAGTGAAATTCGCCTAATTCAGGGTAAATATCCAATAACTCTAAAAAAAAAACCCGTGATGGTGGTAATATGACCAAATTTGGGAGCCATGAGGGGCACAAGAGAGAATCATTTTGTCAGAGTTTACATTGAAAAACACAAAGAAACCTAGTACCCACAAGCTAAGAAACATGGAATTATTTCCAGTTTGGCTAAAACGCTTTTCTGTGAGTTTGAAAACCTTTTTGCTACCTAGTGTGATTTCAGCTTTGAGACTACTTGAACCAGGACAGAAGCACAGTGTGCTCTTGTGATCTGAAGTGCTTGGTTCTGCGTTTTTCATTAAGTTCTAGCATTAACCATTGAGGATTTAAACTACAGGCTTTTTCAGTGAAATTCGCCTAATCAGGGTAAACATCCAATAGGCTCTAAACAAAAAAACCCGTGATGGTGGGATGACCAACCAAATTTGGGGAGCTATGAGGGGCACCAAGAGAGAATCATTTTGTCAGAGTTTCATTGAAATACACAAAGAAACCTAGTACCCACAAGCTAAGAAACATGGAATTATTCCAGTTGGCAAAAACGCTTTTTTCTGTGAGTTTGAAACTCTTTTGCTACCTAGTGATTCAGCTTTGAGATACTTGAACCAGGATAGAAGCACAAGTGTGCTCTTGTGATCTAAAGTGTTGTTCTTAAGATTTTTAAAGTTCTAGCATTAACCATTTGAGGAATTAAACTAACAGGCGTTTTTTCAGTGAAATCTCGCCTAATCAGGGTAAACATCCAATAGGCTCTAAACAAAAAACCCGTGATGGTGGGATGACCAAATTTGGGGAGTCCATGAGGGGCACAAGAGAGAATCATTTTGTCGAGTTTACATTGAAATACACAAAGAAAACCTAGTAACCCACAAGCTAAGAAACAGGAATTATGGAATCCAGTTGGGCTAAAACGCTTTTCTGTGAGTTTGAAACTCTTTTGCTACCTAGGTGATTCATCTTTGGAGATACTTGAACCAGGACAGAAGCACAGTGTGCTCTTGTGATCTGAAAGTGCTTTTCTGCATTTTCAATGTTCTAGCTTTAACCATTGAAGAATTAAACTACAGGCGTTTTCAGTGAAATTCGCCTAATCAGGGTAAACATCCAATAGGCTCTAAACAAAAAACCCGTGATGGAGTGGATGACCAAATTTGGGGAGCCATGAGGGACACAAGGAGTGAATCATTTTTGTCAGAGTTTCATTGAAATACACAAAGAAACCTAGTAACCCCACAAGCTAAGAAACATGGAATTATTTCCTGTTGGCTAAATCGCGTTTCTGTGAGTTTGAAACTCTTTTTTGCTACCTAGTGATTCAGCTTTGAGATACTTGAAGCAGGACAGAAAGCACAGTGTGCTCTTGTGATCTGAAGTGCTTTTATGCATTTTAGCAAAGTTCTAGCATATAACCATTGAAGAATTAAACTACAGGCGTTTTCAGTGAAATTCGCCTAATCAGGGTAAACACATCCAATAGGCTCTAAACAAAAAAACCCGTGATGGTGGGATTGACCAAATTTGGGGAGCCATGAGGGCCACAAGAAGAGAATCATTTTGTCAGAGTTTCATTGAAATACAACAAAGAACCCTAGTACCCACAAGCTAAGAAACATGGTAATTATTTCCAGTTGGCTAAAACGCTTTTCTGTGAGTTTGAAACTCTTTTGCTACCTAGTGATTCAGCTTTGAGATACTTGAACCAGGATAAGAAGCACAGTGTGCTCTTGTGATCTGAAAGTGTTTGTTCTGCATTTTAAAAGTTCTAGCATTGAACCATTGAAGAATTAAACTAAACACAGGCATTTTCAGTGAAATTCGCCTAATCAGGGTAAACATCCAAATAGGCTCTAAACAAAAAACCCGTGATGGTGAGATGACCAAATTTGGGGAGCCATGAGGGCCACAAGAGAGAATCATTTTGGGTCAGAGTTTCATTGAAATACACAAAGAAAACTAGTACCCAGAAGCTAAGAAACATGGAATTATTTCCAGTTGCCTAAATCGCTTTTCTGTGAGTTTGAAACTCTTTTGCTACCTAGTGATTCAGCTTGAGATACTTGAACCAGGACAGAGAGCACAGTGTGCTCTTGTGATCTAAAGTGTTGTTCTGCGTTTTTAAAGTTCTAGCATTAACTATTGAGGAATTAAAACTAACAGGCGTTTTCAGTGAAAATTCGCCTAATCAGGGTAAACATCCAATAGGCTCTAAACAAAAAAGCCATGATGGTGTAGATTGACCAAATGGGGGAGCCATGAGGGACACAAGAGAGAATCATTTTGGTCAGAGTTTCATGAAATACAACAAAGAAACCTAGTACCCAGAAGCTAAGAAACATGGAATTATTTCCAGTTGGCGTAAAATCGCTTTTTCTGTGAGTTTGAAAACTCTTTTGCTACCTAGTGATTCAGCTTTGAGATACTTGAACCAGGACAGAAGCACAGTGTGCTCTTGTGATATGAAGTGCTTTTCTGCATTTTCAAAGTTCTAGCATTAACCATTGAAGAATTAAACTAACAGGCGTTTTCAGTGAAATTCGCCTAATCAGGGTAAATATCCAATAACTCAAAACAAAAAACCCGTGATGGTGGGGATGACCAATTTGAGGGAGCCATGAGGGGCCACAAGAGAGAATCATTTCTGTCAGAGTTTCATTGAAATACACAAAGAAACCTAGTACCCAGAAGCTAAGAAACATGGAATTATTTCCATTTGGCTAAATCGCTTTTCTGTGAGTTTGAAACTCTTTTGCTACCTAGTGATTCAGCTTTGAGATACTTGAACCAGGACAGAAGCACAGTGGTGCTCTTGTGATATGAAGTGCTTTTCTGCATTTTCAAGATTCTAGCTTTAACCATTGAGGAATTAAACTACAGGCGTTTTCAGTGAAATTCGCCTAATCAGGGTAAACATCCAATAACTCTAAACAAAAAACCCGTGATGGTGTGGATGACCAAATTTGGGGAGCCTATGAGGGGCACAAGAGAGAATCATTTTGTCAGAGTTTCATTGAAATACACAAAGAAACCTAGTACCCACAAGCTAAGAAACATGGAATTATTTCCAGTTGGCAAAAACGCTTTTTCTGTGAGTTTGAAAACTCTTTTGCTACCTAGTGATTCAGCTTTGAGATACTTGAACCAGGATAGAAGCACAGTGTGCTCTTGTGATCTAAAGTGTTTTTCTGCGTTTTTAAAGTTCTAGCATTAACCATTGAGGAATTAAACTAACAGGCGTTTTCAGTGAAATTCGCCTAATCAGGGTAAATCATCCAATAGGCTCTAAACAAAAAAAACCCGTGATGGTGGATGAACCAAATTTGGGGAGCCATGAGGGGCACAAGAGAGAATCATTTTGTCAGAGTTTCATTGAAATACACAAAGAAACCTAGTTCCCACAAGCTAAGAAACATGGAATTATTTCCAGTTGGCTAAATCGCTTTTCTGTGAGTTTGAAACTCTTTTGCTACCTAGTGATTCAGCTTTGAGATACTTGAACCAGGACAGAAGCACAGTGTGCTCTTGTGATCTGAAGTGCTTTTCTGCATTTTCAATGTTCTAGCATTAACCATTGAAGAATTAAACTACAGGCGTTTTCAGTGAAATTCGCCTAATCAGGGTAAACATCCAATAGGCTCTAAACAAAAAAAACCCGTGATGGTGGATTGACCACATTTGGGGAGCCATGAGGGACCCAACATGAGAGAATCATTTTGTCAGAGTTTCATTGAAATACACAAAGAAACCTAGTACCCACAAGCTAAGAAAACATGGATTATTTCCAGTTGGCTAAATCGCTTTTCTGTGAGTTTGAAACTCTTTTGCTACCTAGTGATTCAGTCTTTGAGATACTTGAACCAGGACAGGAGCACAGTGTGCTCTTGTGATCTGAAAGTGCATGGAATTTTTATGCATTTTTTAAAGTTTTCTAGCATTAACCATTGAGGAATTAAAACTACAGGCGTTTTCAGTGAAATTCGCATTTCAGTGAAATTCCCTCAAATCAGGGTAAACATCCAATAAGGCTCTAAACAAAAAACCCGTGATGGTGGATGACCAAATTTGGGGAGCCATGAGGGCACAAGAGAGAATCATTTTGTCAGAGTTTCATTGAAATACACAAAGAAACCTAGTACCCACAAGCTAAGAAACATGGAATTATTTCCAGTTGGCTAAAACGCTTTTTCTGTGAGTTTGAAACTCTTTTGCTACCTAGTGATTCAGCTTTGAGATACTTGAACCAGACAGAAGCACAGTGTGCTCTTGTGATCTGAAAGTGTTGTTTATGCATTTTCAAGTTCTAGCATTAACCATTGAGGAATTAAACTTACAGGCATTTTCAGTGAAATTCGCCTAATCAGGGTAAACATCCAATAGGCTCTAAACAAAAAACCCGTGATAGTGGATGACCAAATTTGGGGAGCCATGAGGGCACAAGAGAGAATCATTTTGTCAGAGTTTCATTGAAATACACAAAGAACCTAGTACCCAGAAGCTAAGAAACATGGAATTATTTCCAGTTGCCTAAATCGCTTTTCTGTGAGTTTGAAACTCTTTTGCTACCTAGTGATTCAGCTTTGAGATACTTGAACCAGGACAGAAGCACAGTGTGCTCTTGTGATCTGAAGTGTTTTCTGCGTTTTCAAAGTTCTAGCATTAACCATTGAGAATTAAACTACAGGCGTTTTCAGTGAAATTCGCCTAATCAGGGTAAACATCCAATAGGCTCTAAACAAAAAACCCGTGATGGTGGATTGACCAAATTTGGGGAGCCATGAGGGGCACAAAGAGAGAATCATTTTGTCAGAGAGTTTCATTGAAATACACAAAGAAACCTAGTACCCACAAGCTAAGAAACATGGAATTATTTCCAGTTGGCAAAATCGCTTTTCTGTGAGTTTGAAATTCTTTTGCTACCTAGTGATTCAGCTTTGAGATACTTGAACCAGGATAGAAGCACAGTGTGCTCTTGTGATCTGAAGTGCTTTTCTGCATTTTCAATGTTCTAGCATTAACCATTGAAGAATTAAACTACAGGCGTTTTCAGTGAAATTCGCCTAATCAGGGTAAACATCCAATAGGCTCTAATAAACAAAAAACCCGTGATGGTGGATTGACCACATTTGGGGAGCCATGAGGGGCCCAAGAGAGAATCATTTTGTCAGAGTTTCATTGAAATACACAAAGAAACCTAGTACCCACAAGCTAAGAAAGATGGAATTATTTCCATTTGCCTAAATCGCTTTTCTGTGAGTTTGAAACTCTTTTGCTACCTAGTGATTCAGCTTTGAGATACTTGAACCAGGACAGAAGCACAGTGGGCTCTTGTGATATGAAGTGCTTTTATGCATTTTCAAAGATCTAGCTTTAACCATTGAGGAATTAAACTACAGGCGTTTTCAGTGAAATTCGCCTAATCAGGGTAAATATCCAATAACTCTAAAAAAGAAACCGTGATGGTGGGATGACCAAATTTGGGGAGCCATGAGGGGCACAAGAGAGAATCATTTTGTCAGAGTTTCATTGAAATACACAAAGAAACCTAGTACCCACAAGCTAAGAAACATGGAATTATTTCCAGTTGGCTAAAACGCTTTTCTGTGAGTTTGAAACTCTTTTGCTACCTAGTGATTCAGCTTTGAGATACTTGAACCAGGACAGAAGCACAGTGTGCTCTTGTGATATGAAGTGTTTTTATGCATTTTCAAAGTTCTAGCATTAACCATTGAGGAATTAAACTACCGGCGTTTTCAGTGAAATTCGCCTAATCAGGGTAAAATATCCAATAACTCTAAACAAAAAACCCGTGATGGTGGGATGACCAAATTTCGGGGAGCCATGATGGGCACAAAGAGAGAATCATTCTGTCAGAGTTTCATTGAAATACACAAAGAACCCTAGTTCCCAGAAGCTAAGAAACATGGAATTATTTCCACTTGGCTAAATCGCTTTTCTGTGAGTTTGAAACTCTTTTGCTACCTAGTGATTCAGCTTTGAGATACTTGAACCAGGACAGAAGCACAGTGTGCTCTTGTGATCTGAAGTGCTTTTCTGCATTTTTAATGTTCTAGCTTTAACCATTGAAGAAACTAAAAATTAAACTACAGGCGTTTTCAGTGAAATTCGCCTAATCAGGGTAAACATCCAATAGGCTCTAAACAAAAAACCCGTGATGGTGGATAGACCACATTTGGGGAGCCATGAGGGGCTCAAGAGAGAATCATTCTGTCAGAGTTTCATTGAAATACACAAAGAACCCTAGTACCCAGAAGCTAAGAAACATGGAATTATTTCCAGTTGGCTAAATCGCTTTTCTGTGAGTTTGAAACTCTTTTGCTACCTAGTGATTCAGCTTTGAGATACTTGAACCAGGATAGAAGCACAGTGTGCTCTTGTGATCTAAAGTGTTGTTGCGTTTTTTAACATGCGTTTTTAAAGTTCTAGCATTAACCATTGAGGATTGAATTTAAACTTACAGGCATGGAATTTTCAGTGAAATTCGCCTAATCAGGGTAAACATCCAATCTAAGTGGCTCGTTTTTAAAGTTTCTAAACAAAAAAGGCCGTGAAAGTGAGATGACCAAATTTGGGGAGCCATGAGGGACACAAGAGAGAATCATTTTGTCAGAGTTTCATTGAAATACACAAAGAAACCTAGTACCCAGAAGCTAAGAAACATGGAATTATTTCCAGTTGGCTAAATCGCTTTTTTGTGAGTTTGAAACTCTTTTGCAACATAGTGATTCAGCTTTGAGATACTTGATCCAGGACAGAAGCACAGTGTGCTCTTGTGACATGAAGTGTTTTTATGCATTTTCAAAGTTCTAGCTTTAACCATTGAGGAATTAAACTGCCGGCATTTTCAGTGAAATTCGCCTAATCAGGGTAAATATCCAATAACTCTAAACAAAAAACCCGTGATGGTGGGATGACCATATTTGGGGAGCCATGAGGGGCACAAGAGAGAATCACTTTGTCAAAGTTTCATTGAAATACACAAAGAACCCTAGTACCCAGACGCTAAGAAACATGGAATTATTTCCAGTGGCTAAATCGCTTTTTCTGTGAGTTTGAAACTCTTTTGCTACCTAGTGATTCAGCTTTGAGATACTTGAACCAGGACAGAAGCACAGTGTGCTCTTGTGATCTGAAGTGCTTTGCTGCATTTTCAATATTCTAGCATTAACCATTGAAGAATCAAACTACAGGCGTTTTCAGTGAAATTCGCTTAATCAGGGTAAACCTCCAATAGGCTCTAAACAAAAAAAACCCGAGATGGTGGATTGACCACATTTGGGGAGCTATGAGGGGCCCAAGAGAGAATCATTTTGTCAGAGTTTCATTGAAATACACAAAGAAACCTAGTACCCACAAGCTAAGAAACATGGAATTATTTCCAGTTGGCAAAAACGCTTTTCTGTGAGTTTGAAATTCTTTTGCTACCTAGTGATTCAGCTTTGAGATACTTGAACCAGGATAGAAGCACAGTGTGCTCTTGTGATCTGAAGTGCTTTTCTGCATTTTCAATGTTCTAGCATTAACCATTGAAGAATTAAACTACAGGCGTTTTTCAGTGAAAATCGCCTAATCAGGGTAAACATCCAATAGGCTCTAAACAAAAAACCCGTGATGGTGGATTGACCACATTTGGGGAGCCATGAGGGGCCCAAGAGAGAATCATTTTGTCAGAGTTTCATTGAAATACACAAAGAAACCTAGTACCCACAAGCTAAGAAAGATGGAATTATTTCCATTTGCCTAAATCGCTTTTCTGTGAGTTTGAAACTCTTTTGCTACCTAGTGATTCAGCTTTGAGATACTTGAACCAGGACAGAAGCACAGTGGGCTCTTGTGATATGAAGTGCTTTTATGCATTTTCAAAGATCTAGCTTTAACCATTGAGAAATTAAACTACAGGCGTTTTCAGTGAAATTCGCCTAATCAGGGTAAATATCCAATAACTCTAAAAAAGAAACCCGTGATGGTGGGATGACCAAATTTGGGGAGTCATGAGGGGCACAAGAGAGAATCATTTTGTCAGAGTTTCATTGAAATACACAAAGAAACCTAGTACCCACAAGCTAAGAAACATGGAATTATTTCCAGTTGGCTAAAACGCTTTTCTGTGAGTTTGAAACTCTTTTGCTACCTAGTGATTCAGCTTTGAGATACTTGAACCAGGACAGAAGCACAGTGTGCTCTTGTGATATGAAGTGTTTTTGTGCATTTTCAAAGTTCTAGCTTTAACCATTGAGGAATTAAACTACCGGCGTTTTCATTGAAATTCGCCTAATCAGGGTAAATATCCAATAACTCTAAACAAAAAACCCGTGATGGTGGGATGACCAAATTTGGGGAGCCATGAGGGGCACAAGAGAGAATCATTCTGTCAGAGTTTCATTGAAATACACAAAGAACCCTAGTTCCCAGAAGCTAAGAAACATGGAATTATTTCCACTTGGCTAAATCGCTTTTCTGTGAGTTTGAAACTCTTTTGCTACCTAGTGATTCATCTTTGAGATACTTGAACCAGGACAGAAGCACAGTGTGCTCTTGTGATCTGAAGTGCTTTTCTGCATTTTTAATGTTCTAGCTTTAACCATTGAAGAATTAAACTACAGGCGTTTTCAGAGAAATTCGCCTAATCAGGGTAAACATCCAATAGGCTCTAAACAAAAAACCCGTGATGGTGGATAGACCACATTTGGGAGCCATGAGGGGCTCAAGAGAGAATCATTCTGTCAGAGTTTCATTGAAATACACAAAGAAACCCTAGTTCCCAGAAGCTAAGAAACATGGAATTATTTCCAGTTGGCTAAAATCGCTTTTCTGTGAGTTTGAAACTCTTTTGCTACCTAGTGATTCAGCTTTGAGATACTTGAACCAGGATAGAAGGACAGTGTGATCTTGTGATCTAAAGTGTTGTTCTGCGTTTTTAAAGTTCTAGCATTAACCATTGAGTATTTAAACTTACAGGCATTTTCAGTGAAATTCGCCTAATCAGGGTAAACATCCAAAAGGCTCTAAACAAAAAAGCCGTGAAAGTGAGATGACCAAATTTGGGGAGCCATGAGGGACACAAGAGAGAATCATTTTGTCAGAGTTTCATTGAAATACACAAAGAACCCTAGTACCCAGAAGCTAAGAAACATGGAATTATTTCCAGTTGGCTAAATCGCTTTTTTGTGAGTTTGAAACTCTTTTGCAACATAGTGATTCAGCTTTGAGATACTTGATCCAGGACAGAAGCACAGTGTGCTCTTGTGACATGAAGTGTTTTTATGCATTTTCAAAGTTCTAGCTTTAACCATTGAGGAATTAAACTGCCAGGCATTTTCAGTGAAATTCGCCTAATCAGGGTAAATATCCAATAACTCTAAACAAAAACCCGTGATGGTGGGATGACCATATTTGGGGAGCCATGAGGGGCACAAGAGAGAATCACTTTGTCAAAGTTTCATTGAAATACACAAAGACCCCTAGTACCCAGAAGCTAAGAAACATGGAATTATTTCCAGTGGCTAAATCGCTTTTCTGTGAGTTTGAAACTCTTTTGCTACCTAGTGATTCAGCTTTGAGATACTTGAACCAGGACAGAAGCACAGTGTGCTCTTGTGATCTGAAGTGCTTTGCTGCATTTTCAATATTCTAGCATTAACCATTGAAGAATCAAACTACAGGCGTTTTTCAGTGAAATTCGCTTAATCAGGGTAAACCTCCAATAGGCTCTAAACAAAAAACCCGAGATGGTGGATTGACCACATTTGGGGAGCTATGAGGGGCCCAAGAGAGAATCATTTTGTCAGAGTTTCATTGAAATACACAAAGAAACCTAGTACCCACAAGCTAAGAAACATGGAATTATTTCCAGTTGGCAAAAACGCTTTTCTGTGAGTTTGAAATTCTTTTGCTACCTAGTGATTCAGCTTTGAGATACTTGAACCAGGATAGAAGCACAGTGTGCTCTTGTGATCTGAAGTGCTTTTCTGCATTTTCAATGTTCTAGCATTAACCATTGAAGAATTAAACTACAGGCGTTTTCAGTGAAAATCGCCTAATCAGGGTAAACATCCAATAGGCTCTAAACAAAAAACCCGTGATGGTGGATTGACCACATTTGGGGAGCCATGAGGGGCCCAAGAGAGAATCATTTTGTCAGAGTTTCATTGAAATACACAAAGAAACCTAGTACCCACAAGCTAAGAAAGATGGAATTATTTCCATTTGCCTAAATCGCTTTTCTGTGAGTTTTGAAACTCTTTTGCTACCTAGTGATTCAGCTTTGAGATACTTGAACCAGGACAGAAGCACAGTGGGCTCTTGTGATATGAAGTGCTTTTATGCATTTTCAAAGATCTAGCTTTAACCATTGAGGAATTAAACTACAGGCGTTTTCAGTGAAATTCGCCTAATCAGGGTAAATATCCAATAACTCTAAAAAAGAAACCCGTGATGGTGGGATGACCAAATTTGGGGAGTCATGAGGGGCACAAGAGAGAATCATTTTGTCAGAGTTTCATTGAAATACACAAAGAAACCTAGTACCCACAAGCTAAGAAACATGGAATTATTTCCAGTTGGCTAAAACGCTTTTCTGTGAGTTTGAAACTCTTTTGCTACCTAGTGATTCAGCTTTGAGATACTTGAACCAGGACAGAAGCACAGTGTGCTCTTGTGATATGAAGTGTTTTTATGCATTTTCAAAGTTCTAGCTTTAACCATTGAGGAATTAAACTACCGGCGTTTTCAGTGAAATTCGCCTAATCAGGGTAAATATCCAATAACTCTAAACAAAAAACCCGTGATGGTGGGATGACCAAATTTGGGGAGCCATGAGGGGCACAAGAGAGAATCATTCTGTCAGAGTTTCATTGAAATACACAAAGAACCCTAGTTTCCCAGAAGCTAAGAAACATGGAATTATTTCCACTTGGCTAAATCGCTTTTCTGTGAGTTTGAAACTCTTTTGCTACCTAGTGATTCATCTTTGAGATACTTGAACCAGGACAGAAGCACAGTGTGCTCTTGTGATCTGAAGTGCTTTTTCTGCATTTTTAATGTTCTAGCTTTAACCATTGAAGAATTAAACTACAGGCGTTTTCAGAGAAATTCGCCTAATCAGGGTAAAAACATCCAATAGGCTCTAAACAAAAAACCCGTGATGGTGGATAGACCACATTTGGGAGCCATGAGGGGCTCAAGAGAGAATCATTCTGTCAGAGTTTCATTGAAATACACAAAGAAACCTAGTAGTTCCCAGAAGCTAAGAAACATGGAATTATTTCCAGTTGGCTAAATCGCTCTTCTGTGAGTTTGAAACTCTTTTGCTACCTAGTGATTCAGCTTTGAGATACTTGAACCAGGATAGAAGGACAGTGTGATCTTGTGATCTAAAGTGTTGTTCTGCGTTTTTAAAGTTCTAGCATTAACCATTGAGTATTTAAAACTTACAGGCATTTTCAGTGAAATTCGCCTAATCAGGGTAAACATCCAAAAGGCTCTAAACAAAAAAAGCCGTGAAAGTGAGATGACCAAATTTGGGGAGCCATGAGGGACACAAGAGAGAATCATTTTGTCAGAGTTTCATTGAAATACACAAAGAACCCTAGTACCCAGAAGCTAAGAAACATGGAATTATTTCCAGTTGGCTAAATCGCTTTTTTGTGAGTTTGAAACTCTTTTGCAACATAGTGATTCAGCTTTGAGATACTTGATCCAGGACAGAAGCACAGTGTGCTCTTGTGACATGAAGTGTTTTTATGCATTTTCAAAGTTCTAGCTTTAACCATTGAGGAATTAAACTGCCGGCATTTTCAGTGAAATTCGCCTAATCAGGGTAAATATCCAATAACTCTAAACAAAAAACCCGTGATGGTGGGATGACCAAATTTGGGGAGCCATGAGGGGCACAAGAGAGAATCACTTTGTCAAAGTTTCATTGAAATACACAAAGACCCCTAGTACCCAGAAGCTAAGAAACATGGAATTATTTCCAGTGGCTAAATCGCTTTTCTGTGAGTTTGAAACTCTTTTGCTACCTAGTGATTCAGCTTTGAGATACTTGAACCAGGACAGAAGCACAGTGTGCTCTTGTGATCTGAAGTGCTTTCGTTTGCTGAACGGTGCTTGATGCTGCATTTTCAATATTCTAGCATTAACCATTGAAGAATCAAACTACAGGCGTTTTCAGTGAAATTCGCTTAATCAGGGTAAACCTCCAATAGGCTCTAAACAAAAAAAACCCGAGATGGTGGATTGACCACATTTTGGGGAGCTATGAGGGGCCCAAGAGAGAATCATTTTGTCAGAGTTTCATTGAAATACACAAAGAAACCTAGTACCCACAAGCTAAGAAACATGGAATTATTTCCAGTTGGCAAAAACGCTTTTCTGTGAGTTTGAAATTCTTTTGCTACCTAGTGATTCAGCTTTGAGATACTTGAACCAGGATAGAAGCACAGTGTGCTCTTGTGATCTGAAGTGCTTTTCTGCATTTTCAATGTTCTAGCATTAACCATTGAAGAATTAAACTACAGGCGTTTTCAGTGAAAATCGCCTAATCAGGGTAAACATCCAATAGGCTCTAAACAAAAAACCCGTGATGGTGGATTGACCACATTTGGGGAGCCATGAGGGGCCCAAGAGAGAATCATTTTGTCAGAGTTTCATTGAAATACACAAAGAAACCTAGTACCCACAAGCTAAGAAAGATGGAATTATTTCCATTTGCCTAAATCGCTTTTCTGTGAGTTTGAAACTCTTTTGCTACCTAGTGATTCAGCTTTGAGATACTTGAACCAGGACAGAAGCACAGTGGGCTCTTGTGATATGAAGTGCTTTTATGCATTTTCAAAGATCTAGCTTTAACCATTGAGGAATTAAACTACAGGCGTTTTCAGTGAAATTCGCCTAATCAGGGTAAATATCCAATAACTCTAAAAAAGAAACCCGTGATGGTGGGATGACCAAATTTGGGGAGTCATGAGGGGCACAAGAGAGAATCATTTTGTCAGAGTTTCATTGAAATACACAAAGAAACCTAGTACCCACAAGCTAAGAAACATGGAATTATTTCCAGTTGGCTAAAACGCTTTTCTGTGAGTTTGAAACTCTTTTGCTACCTAGTGATTCAGCTTTGAGATACTTGAACCAGGACAGAAGCACAGTGTGCTCTTGTGATATGAAGTGTTTTTATGCATTTTCAAAGTTCTAGCTTTAACCATTGAGGAATTAAACTACCGGCGTTTTCAGTGAAATTCGCCTAATCAGGGTAAATATCCAATAACTCTAAACAAAAAACCCGTGATGGTGGGATGACCAAATTTGGGGAGCCATGAGGGGCACAAGAGAGAATCATTCTGTCAGAGTTTCATTGAAATACACAAAGAACCCTAGTTCCCAGAAGCTAAGAAACATGGAATTATTTCCACTTGGCTAAATCGCTTTTTCTGTGAGTTTGAAACTCTTTTGCTACCTAGTGATTCATCTTTGAGATACTTGAACCAGGACAGAAGCACAGTGTGCTCTTGTGATCTGAAGTGCTTTTTTTTCTGCATTTTTAATGTTCTAGCTTTAACCATTGAAGAATTAAACTACAGGCGTTTTCAGTGAAATTCGCCTAATCAGGGTAAACATCCAATAGGCTCTAAACAAAAAACCCGTGATGGTGGATTAGACCACATTTGGGAGCCATGAGGGGCTCAAGAGAGAATCATTCTGTCAGAGTTTCATTGAAATACACAAAGAACCCTAGTTCCCAGAAGCTAAGAAACATGGAATTATTTCCAGTTGGCTAAAACACTTTTCTGTGAGTTTGAAACTCTTTTGCTACCTAGTGATTCAGCTTTGAGATACTTGAACCAGGATAGAAGCACAGTGTGCTCTTGTGATCTAAAGTGTTGTTTTGCGTTTTTAAAGTTCTAGCATTAACCATTGAGGATTTAAACTAACAGGCATTTTCAGTGAAATTTGCCTAATCAGGGTAAACATCCAATGGGCTCTAAACAAAAAAAAGCCGTGATGGTGAGATGACCAAATTTGGGGAGCCATGAGGGGCACAAGAGAGAATCATTTCTGTCAGAGTTTCATTGAAATACACAAAGAACCCTAGTACCCAGAAGCTAAGAAACATGGAATTATTTCCAGTTGGCTAAATCGCTTTTCTGTGAGTTTGAAACTCTTTTGCTACCTAGTGATTCAGCTTTGAGATACTTGAACCAGGATAGAAGCACAGTGTGATCTTGTGATCTAAAGTGTTGTTCTGCGTTTTTAAAGTTCTAGCATTAACCATTGAGTAATTAAACTTACAGGCATTTTCAGTGAAATTCGCCTAATCAGGGTAAACATCCAAAGGCTCTAAACAAAAAAGCCGTGATGAAAGTGAGATGACCAAATTTGGGGAGCCATGAGGGGACACAAGAGAGAATCATTTTGTCAGAGTTTCATTGAAATACACAAAGAACCCTAGTACCCAGAAGCTAAGAAACATGGAATTATTTCCAGTTGGCAAAAATCGCTTTTTTCTGTGAGTTTGAAACTCTTTTGCTACCTAGTGATTCAGCTTTGAGATACTTGACCAGGACAGAAGCACAGTGTGCTCTTGTGACATGAAGTGTTTTTCTGCATTTTCAAAGTTCTAGCTTTAACCATTGAGGAAATTAAACTGCCGGCGTTTTCAGTGAAATTCGCCTAATCAGGGTAAATATCCAATAACTCTAAACAAAAAAAACCCGTGATGGTGGATGACCAAATTTGGGGAGCCATGAGGGGCACAAGAGAGAATCACTTTGTCAAGAGTTTCATTGAAATACACAAAGAACCCCTAGTACCCCCAGAAGCTAAGAAACATGGAATTTATTTCCATGTGGCTAAATCGCTTTTCTGTGAGTTTGAAACTCTTTTGCTACCTAGTGATTCAGCTTTGAGATACTTGAACCAGGACAGAAGCACAGTGTCCATGTGTGCTCTGTGATATCTGAAGTGCTTTGACTGCATTTTCAAATTCTAGCTTTAACCATTGAGGAATTAAACTACAGGCGTTTTCAGTGAAATTCGCTTAATCAGGGTAAACCATCCAATAGGCTCTAAAAAAAAACCCGTGATGGTGGATTGACCAAATTTGGGGAGCATGAGGGGCACAGAGAGAGAATCATTTTGTCAGAGTTTCATTGAAATACACAAAGAAACCTAGTACCCCACAAGCTAAGAAACATGGAATTATTTCCAGTTGGCTAAAACGCTTTTTCTGTGAGTTTGAAACTCTTTTGCTACCTAGTGATTCAGCTTTGAGATACTTGAACCAGGACAGAAGCACAGTGTGCTCTTGTGATATGAAGTGTTTTTATGCATTTTCAAAGTTCTAGCTTTAACCATTGAGGAATTAAACTACAGGCGTTTTCAGTGTGAAATTCGCCTAATCAGGGTAAATATCCAATAACTCTAAACAAAAAACCCGTGATGGTGGATTGACCACATTTGGGGAGCCATGAGGGGCACAAGAGAGAATCATTTTGTCAGAGTTTCATTGAAATACACAAAGAAACCTAGTAACCCAGAAGCTAAGAAACATGGAATTATTTCCACTTGGCTAAATCGCTTTTTTCTGTGAGTTTGAAACTCTTTTGCTACCTAGTGATTCAGCTTTGAGATACTTGAACCAGGACAGAAGCACAGTGTGCTCTTGTGATCTGAAGAGCTTTTCTGCATTTTAAAGTTCTAGCTTGAAACCATTGAAGAATTAAACTACAGGCGTTTTCAGTGAAATTCGCCTAATCAGGGTAAACATCCAATAGGCTCAGAGTTTCAATAAAAAAAACCCGTGATGGTGGATAGACCACATTTGGGAGCCATGAGGGGCTCAGAAGAGAGAATCATTCTGTCAGAGTTTCATTGAAATACACACAAAGAAACCTAGTTCCCAGAAGCTAAGAAACATGGAATTATTTCCAGTTGGCTAAAAACACTTTTCTGTGAGTTTGAAACTCTTTTGCTACCTAGTGATTCAGCTTTGAGATACTTGAACCAGGATAGAAGCACAGTGTGCTCTTGTGATCTGAAGTGCTTTTTACTTTGCATTTTTAAAGTTCTAGCATTAACCATTGAGGATTTAAACTAACAGGCATTTTCAGTGAAATTTGCCTAATCAGGGTAAACATCCAATGGGCTCTAAACAAAAAAGCCGTGATGGTGAGATGACCAAAATTTGGGGAGCCATGAGGGGCACAAGAGAGAATCATTCTGTCAGAGTTTCATTGAAATACACAAAGAACTCTAGTACCCAGAAGCTAAGAAACATGGAATTATTTCCAGTTGGCTAAATCGCTCTTCTGTGAGTTTGAAACTCTTTTGCTACCTAGTGATTCAGCTTTGAGATACTTGAACCAGGATAGAAGCACAGTGTGATCTTGTGATCTAAAGTGTTGTTCTGCGTTTTTAAAGTTCTAGCATTAACCATTGAGTATTTAAACTTACAGGCATTTTCAGTGAAATTCGCCTAATCAGGGTAAACATCCAAAAGGCTCTAAACAAAAAAGCCGTGAAAGTGAGATGACCAAATTTGGGGAGCCATGAGGGACACAAGAGAGAATCATTTTGTCAGAGTTTCATTGAAATACACAAAGAACCCTAGTACCCAGAAGCTAAGAAACATGGAATTATTTCCAGTTGGCTAAATCGCTTTTTTGTGAGTTTGAAACTCTTTTGCAACATAGTGATTCAGCTTTGAGATACTTGATCCAGGACAGAAGCACAGTGTGCTCTTGTGACATGAAGTGCTTTTTATGCATTTTCAAAGTTCTAGCTTTAACCATTGAGGAATTAAACTGCCGGCATTTTCAGTGAAATTCGCCTAATCAGGGTAAATATCCAATAACTCTAAACAAAAAACCCGTGATGGTGGGATGACCATATTTGGGGAGCCATGAGGGGCACAAGAGAGAATCACTTTGTCAAAGTTTCATTGAAATACACAAAGACCCCTAGTACCCAGAAGCTAAGAAACATGGAATTATTTCCAGTGGCTAAATCGCTTTTCTGTGAGTTTGAAACTCTTTTGCTACCTAGTGATTCAGCTTTGAGATACTTGAACCAGGACAGAAGCACAGTGTGCTCTTGTGATCTGAAGTGCTTTGCTGCATTTTCAATATTCTAGCATTAACCATTGAAGAATCAAACTACAGGCGTTTTCAGTGAAATTCGCTAATCAGGGTAAACCTCCAATAGGCTCTAAACAAAAAACCCGAGATGGTGGATTGACCACATTTGGGGAGCTATGAGGGGGCCCAAGAGAGAATCATATTGTCAGAGTTTCATTGAAATACACAAAGAAACCTAGTACCCACAAGCTAAGAAACATGGAATTATTTCCAGTTTGGCAAAAACGCTTTTTTCTGTGAGTTTGAAATTCTTTTGCTACCTAGTGATTCAGCTTTGAGATACTTGAACCAGGATAGAAGCACAGTGTGCTCTTGTGATCTGAAGTGCTTTTCTGCATTTTCAATGTTCTAGCATTAACCATTGAAGAATTAAACTACAGGCGTTTTCAGTGAAAATCGCCTAATCAGGGTAAACATCCAATAGGCTCTAAACAAAAAACCCGTGATGGTGGATTGACCACATTTGGGGAGCCATGAGGGGCCCAAGAGAGAATCATTTTGTCAGAGTTTCATTGAAATACACAAAGAAACCTAGTACCCACAAGCTAAGAAAGATGGAATTATTTCCATTTGCCTAAAATCGCTTTTCTGTGAGTTTGAAACTCTTTTGCTACCTAGTGATTCAGCTTTGAGATACTTGAACCAGGACAGAAGCACAGTGGGCTCTTGTGATATGAAGTGCTTTTATGCATTTTCAAAGATCTAGCTTTAACCATTGAGGAATTAAACTACAGGCGTTTTCAGTGAAATTCGCCTAATCAGGGTAAATATCCAATAACTCTAAAAAAGAAAACCCGTGATGGTGGGATGACCAAATTTGGGGAGTCATGAGGGGCACAATGAGAGAGAATCATTTTGTCAGAGTTTCATTGAAATACACAAAGAAACCTAGTACCCACAAGCTAAGAAACATGGAATTATTTCCAGTTGGCTAAAACGCTTTTCTGTGAGTTTGAACCTCTTTTGCTACCTAGTGATTCAGCTTTGAGATACTTGAACCAGGACAGAAGCACAGTGTGCTCTTGTGATATGAAGTGTTTTTATGCATTTTCAAAGTTCTAGCTTTAACCATTGAGGAATTAAACTACCGGCGTTTTCAGTGAAATTCGCCTATCAGGGTAAATATCCAATAACTCTAAACAAAAAACCCGTGATGGTGGGATGACCAAATTTGGGGAGCCATGAGGGGCACAAGAGAGAATCACTTTTTGTCAAAGTTTCATTGAAATACACAAAGAACCCTAGTACCCAGAAGCTAAGAAACATGGATTTATTTCCAGTGGCTAAATCGCTTTTCTGTGAGTTTGAAACTCTTTTGCTACCTAGTGATTCAGCTTTGAGATACTTGAACCAGGACAGAAGCACAGTGTGCTCTTGTGATCTGAAGTGCTTTGCTGCATTTTCAATATTCTAGCATTAACCATTGAAGAATCAAACTACAGGCGTTTTCAGTGAAATTCGCTTAATCAGGGTAAACCTCCAATAGGCTCTAAACAAAAAACCCGAGATGGTGGATTGACCACATTTGGGGAGCTATGAGGGGCCCAAGAGAAAATCATTTTGTCAGAGTTTCATTGAAATACACAAAGAAACCTAGTACCCACAAGCTAAGAAACATGGAATTATTTCCAGTTGGCAAAAACGCTTTTCTGTGAGTTTGAAATTCTTTTGCTACCTAGTGATTCAGCTTTGAGATACTTGAACCAGGATAGAAGCACAGTGTGCTCTTGTGATCTGAAGTGCTTTTCTGCATTTTCAATGTTCTAGCATTAACCATTGAAGAATTAAACTACAGGCGTTTTCAGTGAAAATCGCCTAATCAGGGTAAACATCCAATAGGCTCTAAACAAAAAACCCGTGATGGTGGATTGACCACATTTGGGGAGCCATGAGGGGCCCAAGAGAGAATCATTTTGTCAGAGTTTCATTGAAATACACAAAGAAACCTAGTACCCACAAGCTAAGAAAGATGGAATTATTTCCATTTGCCTAAATCGCTTTTCTGTGAGTTTGAAACTCTTTTGCTACCTAGTGATTCAGCTTTGAGATACTTGAACCAGGACAGAAGCACAGTGGGCTCTTGTGATATGAAGTGCTTTTATGCATTTTCAAAGATCTAGCTTTAACCATTGAGGAATTAAACTACAGGCGTTTTCAGTGAAATTCGCCTAATCAGGGTAAATATCCAATTAAACTCTAAAAAGAAACCCGTGATGGTGGGATGACCAAATTTGGGGAGTCATGAGGGGCACAAGAGAGAATCATTTTGTCAGAGTTTCATTGAAATACACAAAGAAACCTAGTACCCACAAGCTAAGAAAACATGGAATTATTTCCAGTTGGCTAAAACGCTTTTCTGTGAGTTTGAAACTCTTTTGCTACCTAGTGATTCAGCTTTGAGATACTTGAACCAGGACAGAAGCACAGTGTGCTCTTGTGATATGAAGTGTTTTTATGCATTTTCAAAGTTCTAGCTTTAACCATTGAGGAATTAAACTACCGGCGTTTTCAGTGAAATTCGCCTAATCAGGGTAAATATCCAATAACTCTAAACAAAAAACCCGTGATGGTGGATGACCAAATTTGGGGAGCCATGAGGGGCACAAGAGAGAATCATTCTGTCAGAGTTTCATTGAAATACACAAAGAACCCTAGTTCCCAGAAGCTAAGAAACATGGAATTATTTCCACTTGGCTAAATCGCTTTTCTGTGAGTTTGAAACTCTTTTGCTACCTAGTGATTCATCTTTGAGATACTTGAACCAGGACAGAAGCACAGTGTTCTTTTGTGATCTGAAGTGCTTTTCTGCATTTTTAATGTTCTAGCTTGAACCATTGAAGAATTAAACTACAGGCGTTTTCAGTGAAATTCGCCTAATCAGGGTAAACATCCAATAGGCTCTAAACAAAAAACCCGTGATGGTGGATAGACCACATTTGGGAGCCATGAGGGGCTCAAGAGAGAATCATTCTGTCAGAGTTTCATTGAAATACACAAAGAACCCTAGTTCCCAGAAGCTAAGAAACATGGAATTATTTCCAGTTGGCTAAAACACTTTTCTGTGAGTTTGAAACTCTTTTGCTACCTAGTGATTCAGCTTTGAGATACTTGAACCAGGATAGAAGCACAGTGTGATCTTGTGATCTAAAGTGTTGTTCTGCGTTTTTAAAGTTCTAGCATTAACCATTGAGTATTTAAACTTACAGGCATTTTCAGTGAAATTCGCCTAATCAGGGTAAACATCCAAAAGGCTCTAAACAAAAAAGCCGTGAAAGTGAGATGACCAAATTTGGGGAGCCATGAGGGACACAAGAGAGAATCATTTTGTCAGAGTTTCATTGAAATACACAAAGAACCCTAGTACCCAGAAGCTAAGAAACATGGAATTATTTCCAGTTGGCTAAATCGCTTTTTTTGTGAGTTTGAAACTCTTTTGCAACATAGTGATTCAGCTTTGAGATACTTGATCCAGGACAGAAGCACAGTGTGCTCTTGTGACATGAAGTGCTTTTATGCATTTTCAAAGTTTCTAGCTTTAACCATTGAGGAATTAAACTGCCGGCATTTTCAGTGAAATTCGCCTAATCAGGGTAAATATCCAATAACTCTAAACAAAAAACCCGTGATGGTGGGATGACCATATTTGGGGAGCCATGAGGGGCACAAGAGAGAATCACTTTGTCAAAGTTTCATTGAAATACACAAAGAACCCTAGTACCCAGAAGCTAAGAAACATGGATTTATTTCCAGTGGCTAAATCGCTTTTCTGTGAGTTTGAAACTCTTTTGCTACCTAGTGATTCAGCTTTGAGATACTTGAACCAGGACAGAAGCACAGTGTGCTCTTGTGATCTGAAGTGCTTTTCTGCATTTTTAATGTTCTAGCTTTAACCATTGAATAATTAAACTACAGGCGTTTTCAGTGAAATTCGCCTAATCAGGGTAAACATCCAATAGGCTCTAAACAAAAAACCCGTGATGGTGGGATAGACCACATTTGGGAGCCATGAGGGGCTCAAGAGAGAATCATTCTGTCAGAGTTTCATTGAAATACACAAAGAACCCTAGTTCCCAGAAGCTAAGAAACATGGAATTATTTCCAGTTGGCTAAAACACTTTCTGTGAGTTTGAAACTCTTTTGCTACCTAGTGATTCAGCTTTGAGATACTTGAACCATAATAGAAGCACAGTGTGCTCTTGTGATCTAAAGTGTTGTTTTGCGTTTTTAAAGTTCTAGCAATAACCATTGAGGATTTAAACTAACAGGCATTTTCAGTGAAATTTGCCTAATCAGGGTAAACATCCAATGGGCTCTAAACAAAAAAGCCGTGATGGTGAGATGACCAAATTTGGGGAGCCATGAGGGGCACAAGAGAGAATCATTCTGTCAGAGTTTCATTGAAATACACAAAGAACTCTAGTACCCAGAAAGCTAAGAAACATGGAATTATTTCCAGTTGGCTAAATCGCTCTTCTGTGAGTTTGAAACTCTTTTGCTACCTAGTGATTCAGCTTTGAGATACTTGAACCAGGATAGAAGCACAGTGTGATCTTGTGATCTAAAGTGTTGTTCTGCGTTTTTAAAGTTCTAGCATTAACCATTGAGTATTTAAACTTACAGGCATTTTCAGTGAAATTCGCCTAATCAGGGTAAACATCCAAAAGGCTCTAAACAAAAAAGCCGTGAAAGTGAGATGACCAAATTTGGGGAGCCATGAGGGACACAAGAGATTATCATTTTGTCAGAGTTTCATTGAAATACACAAAGAACCCTAGTACCCAGAAGCTAAGAAACATGGAATTATTTCCAGTTGGCTAAATCGCTTTTTTGTGAGTTTGAAACTCTTTTGCAACATAGTGATTCAGCTTTGAGATACTTGATCCAGGACAGAAGCACAGTGTGCTCTTGTGACATGAAGTGCTTTTATGCATTTTCAAAGTTCTAGCTTTAACCATTGAGGAATTAAACTGCCGGCATTTTCAGTGAAATTCGCCTAATCAGGGTAAATATCCAATAACTCTAAACAAAAAACCCGTGATGGTGGGATGACCATATTTGGGGAGCCATGAGTGGCACAAGAGAGAATCACTTTGTCAAAGTTTCATTGAAATACACAAAGAAACCTAGTACCCAGAAGCTAAGAAACATGGAATTATTTCCAGTGGCTAAATCGCTTTTCTGTGAGTTTGAAACTCTTTTGCTACCTAGTGATTCAGCTTTGAGATACTTGAACCAGGACAGAAGCACAGTGTGCTCTTGTGATCTGAAGTGCTTTGCTGCATTTTCAATATTCTAGCATTAACCATTGAAGAATTAAACTACAGGCGTTTTCAGTGAAAATCGCCTAATCAGGGTAAACATCCAATAGGCTCTAAACAAAAAACCCGTGATGGTGGATTGACCACATTTGGGGAGCCATGAGGGGCCCAAGAGAGAATCATTTTTTCAGAGTTTCATTGAAATACACAAAGAAACCTAATACCCACAAGCTAAGAAAGATGGAATTATTTCCATTTGCCTAAATCGCTTTTCTGTGAGTTTGAAACTCTTTTGCTACCTAGTGATTCAGCTTTGAGATACTTGAACCAGGACAGAAGCACAGTGGGCTCTTGTGATATGAAGTGCTTTTATGCATTTTCAAAGATCTAGCTTTAACCATTGAGGAATTAAACTAGAGGCGTTTTCAGTGAAATTCGCCTAATCAGGGTAAATATCCAATAACTCTAAAAAAGAAACCCGTGATGGTGGGATGACCAAATTTGGGGAGTCATGAGGGGCACAAGAGAGAATCATTTTGTCAGAGTTTCATTGAAATACACAAAGAAACCTAGTACCCACAAGCTAAGAAACATGGAATTATTTCCAGTTGGCTAAAAACGCTTTTCTGTGAGTTTGAAACTCTTTTGCTACCTAGTGATTCAGCTTTGAGATACTTGAACCAGGATAGAAGCACAGTGTGCTCTTGTGATCTAAAGTGTTGTTCTGCGTTTTTAAAGTTCTAGCATTAACCATTGAGGATTTAAACTAACAGGCATTTTCAGTGAAATTCGCCTAATCAGGGTAAACATCCAATAGGCTCTAAACAAAAAAGCCGTGATGGTGAGATGACCAAATTTAGGGAGCCATGAGGGACACAATAGAGAATCATTTTTTCAGAGTTTCATTGAAATACACAAAGAAACCTAGTACCCAAAAGCTAAGAAACATGGAATTATTTCCAGTTGGCTAAATCACATTTCTGTGAGTTTGAAACTCTTTTGCTACATAGTGATTCAGCTTTGAGATACATGAACCAGGACAGAAGCACAGTGTGCTCTTGTGATATGAAGTGTTTTTATGCATTTTCAAAGTTCTAGCTTTAACCATTGAGGAATTAAACTACTGGCGTTTTCAGTGAAATTCGCCTAATCAGGGTAAATATCCAATAACTCTAAAACAAAAAACCCGTGATGGTGGGATGACCAAATTTGGGGAGCCATGAGGGGCTCAAGAGAGAATCATTCTGTCAGAGTTTCATTGAAATACACAAAGAACCCTAGTTCCCAGAAGCTAAGAAACATGGAATTATTTCCAGTTGGCTAAAACGCTTTTCTGTGTGTTTGAAACTCTTTTGCTACCTAGTGATTCAGCTTTGAGATACTTGAACCAGGATAGAATCACAGTGTGCTCTTGTGATCTAAAGTGTTGTTCTGCGTTTTTAAAGTTCTAGCATTAACCATTGAGGATTTAAACTAACAGGCATTTTCAGTGAAATTCGCCTAATCAGGGTAAACATCCAATAGGCTCTAAACAAAAAAGCCGTGATGGTGAGATGACCAAATTTGGGGAGCCATGAGGGGCACAAGAGAGAATCATTCTGTCAGAGTTTCATTGAAATACACAAAGAACTCTAGTACCCAGAAGCTAAGAAACATGGAATTATTTCTAGTTGGCTAAATCGCTCTTCTGTGAGTTTGAAACTCTTTTGCTACCTAGTGATTCAGCTTTGAGATACTTGAACCAGGATAGAAGCACAGTGTGCTCTTGTGATCTGAAGTGCTTTTCTGCATTTTCAATGTTCTAGCATTAACCATTGAAGAATTAAACTACAGGCGTTTTCAGTGAAAATCGCCTAATCAGGGTAAACATCCAATAGGCTCTAAACAAAAAACCCGGGATGGTGGATTTACCACATTTGGGGAGCCATGAGGGGCCCAAGAGAGAATCATTTTGTCAGAGTTTCATTGAAATACACAAAGAAACCTAGTACCCACAAGCTAAGAAAGATGGAATTATTTCCATTTGCCTAAATCGCTTTTCTGTGAGTTTGAAACTCTTTTGCTACCTAGTGATTCAGCTTTGAGATACTTGAACCAGGACAGAAGCACAGTGGGCTCTTGTGATATGAAGTGCTTTTATGCATTTTCAAAGATCTAGCTTTAACCATTGAGGAATTAAACTACAGGCGTTTTCAGTGAAATTCGCCTAATCAGGGTAAATATCCAATAACTCTAAAAAAGAAACCCGTGATGGTGGGATGATCAAATTTGAGGAGTCATGAGGGGCACAAGAGAGAATCATTTTGTCAGAGTTTCATTGAAATACACAAAGAAACCTAGTACCCACAAGCTAAGAAACATGGAATTATTTCCAGTTGGCTAAAACGCTTTTCTGTGAGTTTGAAACTCTTTTGCTACCTAGTGATTCAGCTTTGAGATACTTGAACCAGGATAGAAGCACAGTGTGCTCTTGTGATCTAAAGTGTTGTTCTGCGTTTTTAAAGTTCTAGCATTAACCATTGAGGATTTAAACTAACAGGCATTTTCAGTGAAATTCGCCTAATCAGGGTAAACATCCAATAGGCTCTAAACAATAAAGCCGTGATGGTGAGATGACGAAATTTAGGGAGCCATGAGGGACACAATAGAGAATCATTTTTTCAGAGTTTCATTGAAATACACAAAGAAACCTAGTACCCAAAAGCTAAGAAACATGGAATTATTTCCAGTTGGCTAAATCACTTTTCTGTGAGTTTGAAACTCTTTTGCTACATAGTGATTCAGCTTTGAGATACTTGAACCAGGACAGAAGCACAGTGTGCTCTTGTGATATGAAGTGTTTTTTATGCATTTTCAAAGTTCTAGCTTTAACCATTGAGGAATTAAACTACCGGCGTTTTCAGTGAAATTCGCCTAATCAGGGTAAATATCCAATAACTCTAAACAAAAAACCCGTGATGGTGGGATGACCAAATTTGGGGAACCATGAGGGGCACAAGAGAGAATCATTCTGTCAGAGTTTCATTGAAATACACAAAGAACCCTAGTTCCCAGAAGCTAAGAATCATGGAAATATTTCCACTTGGCTAAATCGCTTTTCTGTGAGTTTGAAACTCTTTTGCTACCTAGTGATTCATCTTTGAGATACTTGAACCAGGACAGAAGCACAGTGTGCTCTTGTGATCTGAAGTGCTTTTCTGCATTTTTAATGTTCTAGCTTTAACCATTGAAGAATTAAACTACAGGTGTTTTCAGTGAAATTCGCCTAATCAGGGTAAACATCCAATAGGCTCTAAACAAAAAACCTGTGATGGTGGATAGACCACATTTGGGGAGCCATGAGGGACACAAGAGAGAATCATTTTGTCAGAGTTTCATTGAAATACACAAAGAAACCTAGTACCCACAAGCTAGGAAACATGAAATTATTTCCATTTGTCTAAATCGCTTTTCTGTGAGTTTTGAAACTCTTTGCTACCTAGTG
This sequence comes from Tamias sibiricus, assembly GCA_025594165.1. NCBI lineage: Eukaryota > Metazoa > Chordata > Mammalia > Rodentia > Sciuridae > Tamias > Tamias sibiricus. The sequence goes on along the minus strand of JAKELJ010000098.1, from coordinate 66,392 downwards.
ATTCAGCTTTGAGATACTTGAACCAGGACAGAAGCACAGTGTGGCTCTTGTGATATGAAGTGCTTTTATGCATTTTCAAAGTTCTAGCTTTAACCATTGAGGAATTAAACTACCGGCGTTTTCAGTGAAATTCGCCTAATCAGGGTAAATATCCAATAACTCTAAACAAAAAACCCCGTGATGGTGGGATGACCAAATTTGGGAGCCATGAGGGGCTCAAGAGAGAATCATTCTGTCAGAGTTTCATTGAAATACACAAAGAACCCTAGTTCCCAGAAGCTAAGAAACATGGAATTATTTCCAGTTGGCTAAAACGCTTTTCTGTGAGTTTGAAACTCTTTTGCTACCTAGTGATTCAGCTTTGAGATACTTGAACCAGGATAGAATCACAGTGTGCTCTTGTGATCTAAAAGTGTTGTTCTGCGTTTTTAAAGTTCTAGCATTAACCATTGAGGATTTAAACTAACAGGCATTTTCAGTGAAATTCGCCTAATCAGGGTAAACATCCAATAGGCTCTAAACAAAAAAGCCGTGATGGTGAGATGACCAAATTTGGGGAGCCATGAGGGGCACAAGAGAGAATCATTCTGTCAGAGTTTCATTGAAATACACAAAGAACTCTAGTACCCAGAAGCTAAGAAACATGGAATTATTTCCAGTTGGCTAAATCGCTCTTCTGTGAGTTTGAAACTCTTTTGCTACCTAGTGATTCAGCTTTGAGATACTTGAACCAGGATAGAAGCACAGTGTGCTCTTGTGATCTAAAGTGTTGTTCTGCGTTTTTAAAGTTCTAGCATTAACCATTGAGGAATTAAACTTACAGGCATTTCTAGTGAAATTCGCCTAATCAGGGTAAACATCCAAAAGGCTCTAAACAAAAAAGCCGTGAAAGTGAGATGACCAAATTTGGGGAGCCATGAGGGACACAAGAGAGAATCATTTTGTCAGAGTTTCATTGAAATACACAAAGAACCCTAGTACCCAGAAGCTAAGAATCATGGAATTATTTCCAGTTGGCTAAATCGCTTTTTTGTGAGTTTGAAACTCTTTTGCAACATAGTGATTCAGCTTTGAGATACTTGAACCAGGACAGAAGCACAGTGTGCTCTTGTGACATGAAGTGCTTTTATGCATTTTCAAAGTTCTAGCTTTAACCATTGAGGAATTAAACTGCCGGCATTTTCAGTGAAATTCGCCTAATCAGGGTAAATATCCAATAACTCTAAACAAAAAACCCGTGATGGTGGGATGACCAAATTTGGGGAGCCATGAGGGTCACAAGAGAGAATCATTTTGTCAAAGTTTCATTGAAAAACACAAAGAACCCTAGTACCCAGAATCTAAGAAACATGGAATTATTTCCAGTGGCTAAATCGCTTTTCTGCGAGTTTGAAACTCTTTTGCTACCTAGTGATTCAACTTTGAGATACTTGAACCAGGACAGAAGCACAGTGTGCTCTTGTGATCTGAAGTGCTTTTCTGCATTTTCAATATTCTAGCATTAACCATTGAAGAATCAAACTACAGGCGTTTTCAGTGAAATTCGCTTAATCAGGGTAAACCTCCAATAGGCTCTAAACAAAAAACCCGAGATGGTGGATTGACCACATTTGGGGAGCTATGAGGGGCCCAAGAGAGAATCATTTTGTCAGAGTTTCATTGAAATACACAAAGAAACCTAGTACCCACAAGCTAAGAAACATGGAATTATTTCCAGTTGGCAAAAACGCTTTTCTGTGAGTTTGAAATTCTTTTGCTACCTAGTGATTCAGCTTTGAGATACTTGAACCAGGATAGAAGCACAGTGTGCTCTTGTGATCTGAAGTGCTTTTCTGCATTTTCAATGTTCTAGCATTAACCATTGAAGAATTAAACTACAGGCGTTTTCAGTGAAAATCGCCTAATCAGGGTAATCATCCAATAGGCGCTAAACAAAAAACCCGTGATGGTGGATTGACCACATTTGGGGAGCCATGAGGGGCCCAAGAGAGAATCATTTTGTCAGAGTTTCATTGAAATACACAAAGTAACCTAGTACCCACAAGCTAAGAAAGATGGAATTATTTCCATTTGCCTAAATCGCTTTTCTGTGAGTTTGAAACTCTTTTGCTACCTAGTGATTCAACTTTGAGATACTTGAACCAGGACAGAAGCACAGTGGGCTCTTGTGATATGAAGTGCTTTTATGCATTTTCAAAGATCTAGCTTTAACCATTGAGGAATTAAACTACAGGCGTTTTCAGTAAAATTCGCCTAATCAGGGTAAATATCCAATAACTCTAAAAAAGAAACCCATGATGGTGGGATGACCAAATTTGGGGAGCCATGAGGGGCACAAGAGAGAATCATTTTGTCAGAGTTTCATTGAAATACACAAAGAAACCTAGTACCCACAAGCTAAGAAACATGGAATTATTTCCAGTTGGCTAAAACGCTTTTCTGTGAGTTTGAAACTCTTTTGCTACCTAGTGATTCAGCTTTGAGATACTTGAACCAGGATAGAAGCACAGTGTGCTCTTGTGATCTAAAGTGTTGTTTTGCGTTTTTAAAGTTCTAGCAATAAGCATTGAGGATTTAAACTAACAAGCATTTTCAGTGAAATTTGCCTAATCAGGGTAAACATCCAATGGGCTCTAAACAAAAAAGCCGTGATGGTGAGATGACCAAATTTGGGGAGCCATGAGGGGCACAAGAGAGAATCATTCTGTCAGAGTTTCATTGAAATACACAAAGAACTCTAGTACCCAGAAGCTAAGAAACATGGAATTATTTCCAGTTGGCTAAATCGCTCTTCTGTGAGTTTGAAACTCTTTTGCTACCTAGTGATTCAGCTTTGAGATACTTGAACCAGGATAGAAGCACAGTGTGATCTTGTGATCTAAAGTGTTGTTCTGCGTTTTTAAAGTTCTAGCATTAACCATTGAGTATTTAAACTTACAGGCATTTTCAGTGAAATTCGCCTAATCAGGGTAAACATCCAAAAGGCTCTAAACAAAAAAGCCGTGAAAGTGAGATGACCAAATTTGGGGAGCCATGAGGGACACAAGAGAGAATCATTTTGTCAGAGTTTCATTGAAATACACAAAGAAACCTAGTACCCACAAGCTAAGAAACATGGAATTATTACCAGTTGGCTAAAACGCTTTTCTGTGAGTTTGAAACTCTTTTGCTACCTTGTGATTCAGCTTTGAGATACTTGAACCAGGATAGAAGCACAGTGTGCTCTTGTGATCTAAAGTGTTGTTCTGCGTTTTTAAAGTTCTAGCATTAACCATTGAGGATTTAAACTAACAGGCATTTTCAGTGAAATTCGCCTAATCAGGGTAAACATCCAATAGGCTCTAAACAAAAAAGCCGTGATGGTGAGATGACCAAATTTAGGGAGCCATGAGGGACACAATACAGAATCATTTTTTCAGAGTTTCATTGAAATACACAAAGAAACCTAGTACCCAAAAGCAAAGAAACATGGAATTATTTCCAGTTGGCTAAATCACTTTTCTGTGAGTTTGAAACTCTTTTGCTACATAGTGATTCAGCTTTGAGATACTTGAACCAGGACAGAAGCACAGTGTGCTCTTGTGATATGAAGTGTTTTTTTTATGCATTTTCAAAGTTCTAGCTTTAACCATTGAGGAATTAAACTACTGGCGTTTTCAGTGAAATTCGCCTAATCAGGGTAAATATCCAATAACTCAAAACAAAAAACCCGTGATGGTGGGATGACCAAATTTGGGGAGCCATGAGGGGCTCAAGAGAGAATCATTCTGTCAGAGTTTCATTGAAATACACAAAGAACCCTAGTTCCCAGAAGCTAAGAAACATGGTATTATTTACAGTTGGCTAAAACGCTTTTCTGTGAATTTGAAACTCTTTTGCTACCTAGTGATTCAGCTTTGAGATACTTGAACCAGGATAGAAGCACAGTGTGCTCTTGTGATCTAAAGTGTTGTTCTGCGTTTTTAAAGTTCTAGCATTAACCATTGAGGATTTAAACTAACAGGCATTTTCAGTGAAATTCGCCTAATCAGGGTAAACATCCAATAGGCTCTAAACAAAAAAGCCGTGATGGTGAGATGACCAAATTTGGGGAGCCATGAGGGGCACAAGAGAGAATCATTCTGTCAGAGTTTCATTGAAATACACAAAGAACTCTAGTACCCAGAAGCTAAGAAACATGGAATTATTTCATGTTGGCTAAATCGCTCTTCTGTGAGTTTGAAACTCTTTTGCTACCTAGTGATTCAGCTTTGAGATACTTGAACCAGGATAGAAGCACAGTGTGCTCTTGTGATCTAAAGTGTTGTTCTGCGTTTTTAAAGTTATTGCATTAACCATTGAGGATTTAAACTTACAGGCATTTTTAGTGAAATTCGCCTAATCAGGGTAAACATCCAAAAGGCTCTAAACAAAAAAGCCGTGAAAGTGAGATGACCAAATTTGGGGAGCCATGAGGGACACAAGAGAGAATCATTTTGTCAGAGTTTCATTGAAATACACAAAAAACCCTAGTACCCAGAAGCTAAGAAACATGGAATTATTTCCAGTTGGCTAAATCGCTTTTTTGTGAGTTTGAAACTCTTTTGCAACATAGTGATTCAGCTTTGAGATACTTGAACCAGGACAGAAGCACAGTGTGCTCTTGTGACATGAAGTGCTTTTATGCATTTTCAAAGTTCTAGCTTTAACCATTGAGGAATTAAACTGCCGGCATTTTCAGTGAAATTCGCCTAATCAGGGTTAATATCCAATAACTCTAAACAAAAAACCCGTGATGGTGGGATGACCAAATTTGGGGAGGAATGAGTGGCACAAGAGAGAATCATTTTGTCAAAGTTTCATTGAAATACACAAAGAACCCTAGTACCCAGAATCTAAGAAACATGGAATTATTTCCAGTGGCTAAATCGCTTTTCTGTGAGTTTGAAACTGTTTTGCTACCTAGTGATTCAACTTTGAGATACTTGAACCAGGACAGAAGCACAGTGTGCTCTTGTGATCTGAAGTACTTTTCTGCATTTTCAATATTCTAGCATTAACCATTGAAGAATCAAACTACAGGCGTTTTCAGTGAAATTCGCTTAATCAGGGTAAACCTCCAATAGGCTCTAAACAAAAAACCCGAGATGGTGGATTGACCACATTTGGGGAGCTATGAGGGGCCCAAGAGAGAATCATTTATCAGAGTTTCATTGAAATACACAAAGAAACCTAGTACCCACAAGCTAAGAAACATGGAATTATTTACAGTTGGCAAAAACGCTTTTCTGTGAGTTTGAAATTCTTTTGCTACCTAGTGATTCAGCTTTGAGATACTTGAACCAGGATAGAAGCACAGTGTGCTCTTGTGATCTGAAGTGCTTTTCTGCATTTTCAATGTTCTAGCATTAAACATTGAAGAATTAAACTACAGGCGTTTTCAGTGAAAATCGCCTAATCAGGGTAAACATCCAATAGGCTCTAAACAAAAAACCCGTGATGGTGGATTGACCACATTTGGGGAGCCATGAGGGGCCCAAGAGAGAATCATTTGGTCAGAGTTTCATTGAAATACACAAAGAAACCTAGTACCCACAAGCTAAGAAAGATGGAATTATTTCCATTTGCCTAAATCGCTTTTCTGTGAGTTTGAAACTCTTTTGCTACCTAGTGATTCAGCTTTGAGATACTTGAACCAGGACAGAAGCACAGTGGGCTCTTGTGATATGAAGTGCTTTTTATGCATTTTCAAAGATCTAGCTTTAATCATTGAGGAATTAAACTACAGGCGTTTTCAGTGAAATTCGCCTAATCAGGGTAAACATCCAATAGGCTCTAACAAAAAAAAACCCGTGATGGTGAGATGACCAAATTTGGGGAGCCATGAGGGGCACAAGAGAGAATCATTTTGTCAGAGTTTCATTGAAATACACAAAGAAACCTAGTACCCACAAGCTAAGAAACATGGAATTATTTCCAGTTGGCTAAAACGCTTTTCTGTGAGTTTGAAACTCTTTTGCTACCTTGTGATTCAGCTTTGAGATACTTGAACCAGGACAGAAGCACAGTGTGCTCTTGTGAACTAAAGTGTTGTTCTGCATTTTTCAAGTTCTAGCATTAACCATTTAAGAATTAAACTCACAGGCGTTTTCAGGCATTTTCGCCTAATCAGGGTAAAAATCCAATAGACTGTAAACAAAACACCCTTGATGGAGGGATGACCAAACTTGGGGAGTCTTCAGGGGCACATGAGAGAATCATTTTTTCAGACTTTCATTGAAATACACAAATAAACCTAGTGCCCAGAAGCTAAGAAACATGGAATTATTTCCAGTTCTCTAAAACGCTTTTCTGTGAGTTTGAAACTCTTTTGTTACCTAGTGATTCAGCTATGAGATACTTGAACCAGGAAAGAAGCACAGTGTGCTCTTGTGATCTGAAGTGCTTTTCTGCATTTTCAAAGTTGTAGCTTTAACCATTGAGGAATTAAACTACAGGCGTTTTCAGTGAAATTCACCTAATCAGGGTAAACATCCAATAGGCTCTAAACAAAAAACCCGTGATGGTGGGATGACCAAATTTGGGGAGCCATGAGGGGCACAAGAGAGAATCATTTTGTCAGAGTTTCATTGAAATACACAAGAAACCTAGTACCCAGATGCTAAGAAACATGGAATTATTTTCAGATGGCTAAATCGCTTTTCTGTGAGTTTGAAACTCTTTTGCTACCTAGTGATTCACCTTTGAGATAATTGAACCAGGACAGGAGCACAGTGTGCTCTTGTGATATGAAGTGCTTTTATGCATTTTCAAAGTTCTAGAATTAACCATTGAGGAATAAAACTACAGGCATTTTCAGTGAAATTCGCCTAATCAGGGTAAACATCCAATAACTCTAAACAAAAAACCCATGATGGTGGATTGACCAAATTTGGGGAGCCATGAGGGGCTCAAGAGAGAATCATTTTGTCAGAGTTTCATTGAAATACACAAAGAAACCTAGTACCCACAAGCTAAGAAACATGGAATTATTTCCTGTTGGCTAAAACGCTTTTCTGTGAGTTTGAAACTCTTTTGCTACCTAGTGATTCATCTTTGAGATACTTGAACCAGGACAAAAGCACAGTGTGCTCTTGTGATCTGAAGTGCTTTTCTGCATTTTTAATGTTCTAGCTTTAACCATTGAAGAATTAAACTACAGTCGTTTTCAGTGAAATTCGCCTAATCAGGGTAAATATCCAATAGGCTCTAAACAAAAAACCCGTGATGGTGGATAGACCACATTTGGGGAGCCATGAGGGACACAAGAGAGAATCATTTTGTCAGAGTTTCATTGAAATACACAAAGAAACCTAGTACCCACAAGCTAAGAAAACATGGAATGATTTCCTGTTGGCTAAAACGCTTTTCTGTGAGTTTGAAACTCTTTTGCTACCTAGTGATTTCATCTTTGAGATACTTGAACCAGGATAGAAGCACAGTGTGCTCTTGTGATCTAAAGTGTTGTTCTGCATTTTTAAAGTTCTAGAATTAACCATTGAGGATTTAAACTAACAGGCATTTTCAGTGAAATTCGCCTAATCAGGGTAAACATCCAATAGGCTCTACACAAAAAACCCGTGATGGTGAGATGACCAAATTTGGGGAGCCATGAGGGGCACAAGAGAGAATCATTTTGTCAGAGTTTCATTGAAATACACAAAGAAACCTAGTAGTACCCACAAGCTAAGAAACATGGAATTATTTCCAGTTGGCTAAAACGCTTTTCTGTGAGTTTGAAACTCTTTTGCTACCTTGTGATTCAGCTTTGAGATACTTGAACCAGGACAGAAGCACAGTGTGCTCTTGTGAACTAAAGTGTTGTTCTGCATTTTTCACGTTCTAGCATTAACCATTTAAGAATTAAACTCACAGGCGTTTTCAGGCATTTTTCGCCTAATCAGGGTAAAAATCCAATAGACTGTAAACAAAACACCCTTGATGGAGGGATGACCAAACTTGGGGAGTCTTCAGGGGCACATGAGAGAATCATTTTTTCAGACTTTCATTGAAATACACAAATAAACCTAGTGCCCAGAAGCTAAGAAACATGGAATTATTTCCAGTTCTCTAAAACGCTTTTCTGTGAGTTTGAAACTCTTTTGTTACCTAGTGATTCAGCTATGAGATACTTGAACCAGGAAAGAAGCACAGTGTGCTCTTGTGATCTGAAGTGCTTTTCTGCATTTTCAAAGTTGTAGCTTTAACCATTGAGGAATTAAACTACAGGCGTTTTTCAGTGAAATTCACCTAATCAGGGTAAACATCCAATAGGCTCTAAACAAAAAACCCGTGATGGTGGGATGACCAAATTTGGGGAGCCATGAGGGGCACAAGAGAGAATCATTTTGTCAGAGTTTCATTGAAATACACAACGAAACCTAGTACCCAGATGCTAAGAAACATGGAATTATTTTCAGTTGGCTAAATCACTTTTCTGTGAGTTTGAAACTCTTTTGCTACCTAGTGACTCACTTTTGAGATACTTGAACAAGGACAGGAGCACAGTGTCCTCTTGTGATCTGAAGTGCTTTTATGCATTTTCAAAGTTCTAGAATTAACCATTGAGGAATTAAACTACAGGCGTTTTCAGTGAATTCGCCTAATCAGGGTAAACATCCAATAACTCTAAACAAAAAACCTGTGATGGTGGGATGACCAAATTTGGGGAGCCATGAAGGGATCAAGAGAGAATCATTTTGTCAGAGTTTCATTGAAATACACAAAGAAACCTAGTACCCACAAGCTAAGAAACATGGAATTATTTCCTGTTGGCTAAAACGCTTTTCTGTGAGTTTGAAACTCTTTTGCTACCTAGTGATTCAGCTTTTAGATACTTGAACAAGGATAGAAGCACAGTGTGCTCTTTTTGATCTAAAATGTTGTTCTGCGTTTTTAAAGTTCTAGCATTAACCATTGAGGATTTAAACTAACAGGGGTTTTCAGTGAAATTCGCCTAATCAGGGTAAACATCCAATAACTCTAAACAAAAAACCCGTGATGGTGGGATGACCAAATTTGGGGAGCCATGAGGGGCACAAGAGAGAATCATTCTGTCAGAGTTTCATTGAAATACACAAAGAACCCTAGTACCCAGAAGCTAAGAAACATGGAATTATTTCCAGGTGGCTAATCGCTTTTCTGTGATTTTGAAACTCTTTTGCTACCTAGTGATTCAGCTTTGAGATAATTGAACCAGGATAGAAGCACAGTGTGCTCTTGTGATCTGAATTGCTTTTCTGCATTTTCAATGTTCTAGCATTAACCATTGAAGAATTAAACTACAGGCGTTTTCAGTGAAAATCGCCTAATCAGGGTAAACATCCAATAGGCTCTAAACAAAAAACCCGTGATGGTGGATTGACCACATTTGGGGAGCCATGAGGGGCCCAAGAGAGAATCATTTTGTCAGAGTTTCATTGAAATACACAAAGAAACCTAGTACCCACAAGCTAAGAAAGATGGAATTATTTCCATTTGCCTAAATCGCTTTTCTGTGAGTTTGAAACTCTTTTGCTACCTAGTGATTCAGCTTTGAGATACTTGAACCAGGACAGAAGCACAGTGGGCTCTTGTGATATGAAGTGCTTTTATGCATTTTCAAAGATCTAGCTTTATCCATTGAGGAATTAAACTACAGGCGTTTTCAGTGAAATTCGCCTAATCAGGGTAAATATCCAATAACTCTAAAAAAGAAACCCGTGATGGTGGGATGACCAAATTTGGGGAGTCATGAGGGGCACAAGAGAGAATCATTTTGTCAGAGTTTCATTGAAATACACAAAGAAACCTAGTACCCACAAGCTAAGAAACATGGAATTATTTCCAGTTGGCTAAAACGCTTTTCTGTGAGTTTGAAAACTCTTTTGCTACCTAGTGATTCAACTTTGAGATACTTGAACCAGGACAGAAGCACAGTGTGCTCTTGTGATATGAAGTGTGTTTTTATGCATTTTCAAAGTTCTAGCATTAACCATTGAAGAATCAAACTACAGGCGTTTTCAGTGAAATTCGCTTAATCAGGGTAAACCTCCAATAGGCTCTAAACAAAAAACGCGAGATGGTGGATTGACCACATTTGGGGAGCTATGAGGGGCCCAAGAGAGAATCATTTATCAGAGTTTCATTGAAATACACAAAGAAACCTAGTACCCACAAGCTAAGAAACATGGAATTATTTCCAGTTGGCAAAAAACGCTTTTCTGTGAGTTTGAAATTCTTTTGCTACCTAGTGATTCAGCTTTGAGATACTTGAACCAGGATAGAAGCACAGTGTGCTCTTGTGATCTGAAGTGCTTTTCTGCATTTTCAATGTTCTAGCATTAACCATTGAAGAATTAAACTACAGGCGTTTTCAGTGAAAATCACCTAATCAGGGTAAATATCCAATAACTCTAAACAAAAAAACCGTGATGGTGGGATGACCAAATTTGGGGAGCCATGAGGGGCACAAGAGAGAATCATTCTGTCAGAGTTTCATTGAAATACACAAAGAACCCTAGTTCCCAGAAGCTAAGAAAAATGGAATTATTTCCACTTGGCTAAATCGCTTTTCTGTGAGTTTGAAACTCTTTTGCTACCTAGTGATTCATCTTTGAGATACTTGAACCAGGACAAAAGCACAGTGTGCTCTTGTGATCTGAAGTGCTTTTCTGCATTTTTAATGTTCTAGCTTTAACCATTGAAGAATTAAACTACAGTCGTTTTCAGTGAAATTCGCCTAATCAGGGTAAATATCCAATAGGCTCTAAACAAAAAACCCGTGATGGTGGATAGACCACATTTGGGGAGCCATGAGGGACACAAGAGAGAATCATTTTGTCAGAGTTTTCATTGAAATACACAAAGAACTCTAGTACCCACAAGCTAAGAAACATGGAATTATATCCATTTGACTAAATCGCCTTTCTGTGAGTTTGAAACTCTTTTTTCTACCTAGTGATTCAGCTTTGAGATACTTGAACCAGGACAGAAGCACAGTGTGCTCTTGTGATATGAAGTGATTTTATGCATTTTCAAAGTTCTAGCTTTAACCATTGAGGAATTAAACTACCGGCGTTTTCAGTGAAATTCGCCTAATCAGGGTAAATATCCAATAACTCTAAACAAAAAACTCGTGATGGTGGGATGACCAAATTTGGGGAGCCATGAAGGGCTCAAGAGAGAATCATTCTGTCAGAGTTTCATTGAAATACACAAAGAACCCTAGTTCTCAGAAGCTAAGAAACATGGAATTATTTCCAGTTGGCTAAAACGCTTTTCTGTGAGTTTGAAACTCTTTTGCTACCTAGTGATTCAGCTTTGAGATACTTGAACCAGGATAGAAGCACAGTGTGCTCTTGTGATCTAAAGTGTTGTTCTGCGTTTTTAAAGTTCTAGCATTAACCATTGAGGATTTAAACTTACAGGCATTTTCAGTGAAATTTGCCTAATTAGGGTAAACATCCAAAAGGCTCTAAACAAAAAAGCCGTGATAGTGAGATGACCAAATTTGGGGAGCCATGAGGGACACAAGAGAGAATCATTTTGTCAGAGTTTCATTGAAATACACAAAGACACCTAGTACCCAGAAGCTAAGAAACATGGAATTATTTCCAGTTGGCTAAATCGCTTTTCTGTGAGTTTGAAACTCTTTTGCTACCTAGTGATTCAGCTTTGAGATACTTGAACCAGGACAGGAGAACAGTGTGCTCTTGTGATCTGAAGTGCTTTTATGCATTTTCAAAGTTCTAGCATTAACTATTGAGGAATTATCTACAGGCGTTTTCAGTGAAATTCACCTAATCAGGGTAAACATCCAATAGGCTCTAAACAAAAAAAGCCGTGATGGTGAGATGACCAAATTTGGGGAGCCATGAGGGGCACAAGAGAGAATCATTCTGTCAGAGTTTCTTGAAATACACAAAGAACTCTAGTACCCAGAAGCTAAGAAACATGGAATTATTTCCAGTTGGCTAAATCGCTCTTCTGTGAGTTTGAAACTCTTTTGCTACCTAGTGATTCAGCTTTGAGATACTTGAACCAGGATAGAAGCACAGTGTGCTCTTTGTGATCTAAAGTGTTGTTCTGCATTTTTAAAGTTCTAGCATTAACCATTGAGGATTTAAACTTACAGGCATTTTCAGTGAAGTTCGCCTAATCAGGGTAAACATCCAAAGGCTCTAAACAAAAAAGCCGTGAAAGTGAGATGACCAAATTTGGGGAGCCATGAGGGACACAAGAGAGAATCATTTTGTCAGAGTTTCATTGAAATACACAAAGAAACCTAGTACCCATAAGCTAAGAAACATGGAATTATTTCCAGTTGGCTAAATCGCTTTTCTGTGAGTTTGAAACTCTTTTGCTACCTAGTGATTCATCTTTGAGATACTTGAACCAGGACAGAAGCACAGTGTGCTCTTGTGATCTGAAGTGCTTTTCTGCATTTTCAATGTTCTAGCTTTAACCATTGAAGAATTAAACTACAGGCGTTTTCAGTGAAATTCGCCTAATCAGGGAAAACATCCAATAGGCTCTAAACAAAAAACCTGTGATGGTGGATTGACCACATTTGGGGAGCCATGAGGGGCCCAAGAGAGAATCATTTTGTCAGAGTTTCATTGAAATACACAAAGGAACCTAGTACCCACAAGCTAAGAAACATGGAATTATTTCCATTTGACTAAATCGCTTTTCTGTGAGTTTGAAACTCTTTTTCTACTAGTGATTCAGCTTTGAGATACTTGAACCGGGACAGAAGCACAGTGTGCTCTTGTGATCTGAAGTGCTTTTCTGCATTTTCAATGTTCTAGCTTTAACCATTTAAGAATTAAACTACAGTTGTTTTCAGTGAAATTCGCCTAATCAGGGTAAACATCCAATAGGCTCTAAACAAAAAACCCGTGATGGTGGATAGACCACATTTGGGGAGCCATGAGGGACACAAGAGAGAATCATTTTGTCAGAGTTTCATTGAAATACACAAAGAAACCTAGTACCCACAAGCTAGGAAACATGGAATTATTTCCATTTGCCCAAATCGCTTTTCTGTGAGGTTGAAACTCTTTTGGTACCTAGTGATTCAGCTTTGAGATACTTGAACCAGGACAGAAGCACAGTTGGCTCTTGTGATATGAAGTGCTTTTCTCCATTTTCAAAGTTGTAGCTTTAACCATTGAGGAATTAAACTACAGACGTTTTCAGTGAAATTCGCCTAATCAGGGTAAACATCCAATAGGCTCTAAACAGAAAACCCGTGATGGTGGGATGACCAAATTTGGGGTGCCATGAGGGCACAAGAGAGAATCATTTTGTCAGAGTTTCATTGAAATACACAAAGAAACCTAGTACCCAGATGCTAAGAAACATGGAATTATTTTCAGTTGGCTAAATCGCTTTTCTGTGAGTTTGAAACTCTTTTGCTACCTAGTGACTCACTTTTGATATACTTGAACAAGGACAGGAGCACAGTGTCCTATTGTGATCTGAAGTGCTTTTATGCATTTTCAAAGTTCTAGAATTAACCATTGAGGAATTAAACTACAGGCGTTTTCAGTGAAATTCGCCTAATCAGGGTAAACATCCAATAACTCTAAAAAAAAAAACCCGTGATGGTGGATTGACAAAAATTGGGGAGCCATGAGGGGCTCAAGAGAGAATCATTTTGTCAGAGTTTCATTGAACTACACAAAGAAACCTAGTACCCACAAGCTAAGAAACATGGAATTATTTCCTGTTGGCTAAAACGCTTTTCTGTGAGTTTGAAACTCTTTTGCTACCTAGTGATTCAGCTTTGAGATACTTGAACAAGGATAGAAGCACAGTGTGCTCTTGTGATCTAAAGTGTTGTTCTGCGTTTTTAAAGTTCTAGCATTAACCATTGAGGATTTAAACTAACAGGCGTTTCAGTGAAATTCGCCTAATCAGGGTAAACATCCAATAACTCTAAACAAAAAACCCGTGATGGTGGGATGACCAAATTAGGGGAGCCATGAGGGCACAAGAGAGAATCATTCTGTCAGAGTTTCATTGAAATACACAAAGAACCCTAGTACCCAGAAGCTAAGAAACATGGAATTATTTCCAGGTGGCTAAATCGCTTTTCTGTGAGTTTGAAACTCTTTTGCTACATAGTGATTCATCTTTGAGATACTTGAACCAGGATAGAAGCACAGTGTGCTCTTGTGATCTCAATTGCTTTTCTGCATTTTCAATGTTCTAGCATTAACCATTGAAGAATTAAACTACAGGCGTTTTCAGTGAAATTCGCCTAATCAGGGTAAACATCCAATAGGCTCTAAACAAAAAACCCGTGATGGTGGATTGACCACATTTGGGGAGCCATGAGGGGCCCAAGAGAGAATCATTTTGCCAGAGTATCATTGAAATACACAAAGAAACCTAGTACCCACAAGCTAAAAAACATGGAATTATTTCCAGTTGGCTAAATCGCTTTTCTGTGAGTTTGAAACTCTTTTGCTACCTAGTGATTCATCTTTGAGATACTTGAACCAGGACAGAAGCACAGTGTGCTCTTGTGAACTAAAGTGTTGTTCTGCATTTTTAAAGTTCTAGCATTAACCATTTAAGAATTAAACTCACAGGCGTTTTCAGGCATTTTCGCCTAATCAGGGTAAACATCCAATAGACTGTAAACAAAACACCCTTGATGGTGGGATGACCAAACTTGGGTGTCTTGAGGGGCACATGAGAGAATCATTTTTTCAGAGTTTCATTGAAATACACAAATAAACCTAGTGACAAGAAGCTAAGAAACATGGAATTATTTCCAGTTCGCTAAAATGCTTTTCTGTGAGTTTGAAACTCTTTTGCTACCTAGTGATTCAATTTTGAGATACTTGAACCAGGACAGAAGCTCAGTGTGCTCTTGTGATCTGAAGTTCTTTTCTGCATTTTCAAAGTTCTAGCATTAACCATTGAGGAATTAAACTAGAGGCGTTTTCAGTGAAATTCGCCTAATCAGGGTAAACCTCCAATAGGCTCTAAACAAAAAACCCGTGATGGTGGGATGACCAAATTTGGGGAGCCATGAGGGGCACAAGAGAGAATCATTTTGTCACAGTTTCATTGAAATACACAAGAAACCTAGTACCCAGATGCTAAGAAACATGGAATTATTTTCAGTTGGCTAAATCGCTTTTCTGTGAGTTTGAAACTCTTTTGCAACCTAGTGATTCACCTTTGAGATAATTGAACCAGGACAGGAGCACAGTGTGCTCTTGTGATATGAAGTGCTTTTATGCATTTTCAAAGTTCTAGAATTAACCATTGAGGAATAAAACTACAGGCATTTTCAGTGAAATTCGCCTAATCAGGGTAAACATCCAATAACTCTAAACAAAAAACCCATGATGGTGGATTGACCAAATTTGGGGAGCCATGAGGGGCTCAAGAGAGAATCATTTTGTCAGAGTTTCATTGAAATACACAAAGAAACCTAGTACCCACAAGCTAAGAAACATGGAATTATTTCCTGTTGGCTAAAACGCTTTTCTGTGAGTTTGAAACTCTTTTGCTACCTAGTGATTCAGCTTTGAGATACTTGCACAAGGATAAAAGCACAGTGTGCTCTTGTGATCTAAAGTGTTGTTCTGCGTTTTTAAAGTTCTCGCATTAACCATTGAGGATTTAAACTAACAGGCGTTTTCAGTGAAATTCGCCTAATCAGGGTAAACATCCAATAGGCTCTAAACAAAAAACCCGTGATGGTGAGATGACCAAATTTGGGGAGCCATGAGGGCACAAGAGAGAATCATTTTGTCAGAGTTTCATTGAAATACACAAAGAAACCTAGTACCCACAAGCTAAGAAACATGGAATTATTTCCAGTTGGCTAAAACGCTTTTTCTGTGAGTTTGAAACTCTTTTGCTACCTTGTGATTCAGCTTTGAGATACTTGAACCAGGACAGAAGCACAGTGTGCTCTTGTGAACTAAAGTGTTGTTCTGCATTTTTCAAGTTCTAGCATTAACCATTTAAGAATTAAACTCACAGGCGTTTTCAGACATTTTCGCCTAATCAGGGTAAAAATCCAATAGACTGTAAACAAAACACCCTTGATGGAGGGATGACCAAACTTGGGGAGTCTTCAGGGGCACATGAGAGAATCATTTTTTCAGACTTTCATTGAAATACACAAATAAACCTAGTGCCCAGAAGCTAAGAAACATGGAATTATTTCCAGTTCTCTAAAACGCTTTTCTGTGAGTTTGAAACTCTTTTGTTACCTAGTGATTCAGCTATGAGATACTTGAACCAGGAAAGAAGCACAGTGTGCTCTTGTGATCTAAAGTGCTTTTCTGCATTTTCAAAGTTGTAGCTTTAACCATTGAGGAATTAAACTACAGGCGTTTTCAGTGAAATTCACCTAATCAGGGTAAACATCCAATAGGCTCTAAACAAAAAAACCCGTGATGGTGGGATGACCAAATTTGGGGAGCCATGAGGGGCACAAGAGAGAATCATTTTGTCAGAGTTTCATTGAAATACACAAAGAAACCTAGTACCCAGATGCTAAGAAAC
>JAKELJ010000098.1:33392-49753 GCA_025594165.1 Tamias sibiricus | reverse complement strand
CACTCACCGGTCCTCAGCTTGCCCTGTAGAATACCTGCTGATAAAACATTAGAGGGAGCTTGAGCTACAGTCCACGGAGTAGAGCCCTCAACTGCTCGACCTCTCTTTGGGATTTGTGTATTCACAAACAGAGTTTGTAATCATTTTCAATCATCACATGATCCCACAGATCTTCATTTTCAAGGTGCTTCATTAGTTTAGGCTGAGACAGCTATGACAGTGTGTTTGGCAGAATTAACTCTGTCCAAAAGTACAGTCACCTTCTGTGTGTAACACTACAAAAGCACCCCTGGAACAGTGGAAACAAATTCCATTTGCTCTAGAAGCTTGGTCCCTTGTCTGTATAAGTGCCTATACCCACGTACATGCAAGAAAACATTGCCAATTTTGTCATTCTTTTCAGTGACATTTCTGTTTGGGGGGACATATAATTTTTACTCTGAAACCACAAATAACCACAAGTTGAAAAAAAATGTAGTTAAGTTTTGGATCTCATATAATTGGATCCTATTTTGACTGAAATTTGAGTTTTCACAAAAATAACATGTTTTTACTTTTCTTCTAGAGTGTTCCATTGATGCTTGACCTTTTCCATGTTATTGATCTAAACTATGATTTACTTCACTCAAAAATTTGTTTTGTAGCTATCAACTTTAACTTTCTTACTCTTCACTTAATTTCTAACCTCAACAGTAGAGGATAGTTTTATTTTAGGAAGTTGGATTTTTCTCAATTATCATTTGAATGCCCCCCCCCCCCCCATACACTGATACATTTGTAATCATGTAGGAATTCTTCAGATATCCAGCAAAATCACATGATTCACATTCATTATAGAAGACATTTATGTATGGATCCCTGTCATGGGCTTAATGAGTAATCAAAATGGAGAGCATTAAATCTGTGAATGTCAAAAGACCCAATATACATGTTTTCTGCCGTAGATGTTTTTGTGAAATATGCAAAAAGACCAGCTTTAAGGGGACCTCCACTGTTTCCTCATTTATAATATTTTTACTAGAGAAGTATCTGCCCACCATGAAAAAGAAGGAAGAGAAGGAAGGGAGGGGGATGAAGGAAGAAATTAGGACACAACAAATAACAAAATGCTGTTTTCATAATTGCTTAATTCGAGAAGACTAGCTTTCTGAGTTTGGGTTTTTAGGGTTTGCTGTTGTCATAAGATCACATGAGGAATTAGCTTTTAGGTTTCTTTAGAGAATTTATAAAAATAAATAAAACCAAATTGAAACTGATCTTAGATATTTTATCCCAGCACATGGTTTCAGATTCTTCTATTTCTACTGTGGGAAAATGGGGAGTTGATGCGTGGTATGATATCTTTCCTTGCTAACACCAAGAGATAAATAAGGGGTTACAGAGCGGTTACCCCTTATATTTAATACTGAGAAGAAATTGCTGTTTTCTGTTAACAATGGCCAAATAGGTGTAGGATGTTGAATGGTTTAGGAAAGTTAGGAAAGGATGGGAATGTTGAAATGGAAAGGTCAGTAAAAAGGAAATCCCATGAGATTTGTTCTTTTCCCATTTCTGACTTCTGTGGTTCTGGTTGTTTGGCATTGGCAAGTGCAGCAATTGCACTGTCCATCTTGGGTTTAAAAATGGGTTCTTCCTTGATTCGAATTTGTGTATTCTCTCAAGCTTCCCCCTATAAAAGTAGCATTACTCTTTCACAGGTATCATGAGGCGGCTTCTGCTTAGGCTCAACTATGTCTAACACACTTCTGCTTTCACAGGTATTATTTGAAAAGCAAACATGGAAACAGAAGTGCTTTGTTCAGATGAGGAATGCTCAGAACTTGTTTTGCAAGAGAGTCAACTTTCCCTCCTTCAGCTCAGTCCTGTGGAAGTTGCCACAACAGCTCTCCATGCGGTGTTTTGAACTCTTCCGCAACATCGAACCTACTGATATATATAGCTTGATTTATTTAAACATTAAGTCACAATCCAGCTTGTCCCAACCTGAAGAAGTTATTTGAAGAAGTCATTAAACTGGAAACATTTTGGGTGGCATCTGAAATTCTGTGAGAGACAAACGAGCTGAAGAGGATGAAGATCATTAAGATCCTTTAAGCATTTCATCAAGATAGCATTGCACCTGAGGGAATGCAAGAATTTTTTAGCACCTTCAGAATAATAAAGGCCACCGCACCCGACACATATTTTTAAAAGTAGGAAAAACTAGAAGAAATCAACAGGCTGGGCGTGGTGGCACACGCTTGTAACCCCAGCACTTTGGGAGGCTGAGGCAGGAGGATCGCGAGTTCAAAGCCCAGCCTCAGCAATAGCGAGGCACTTTAGCAACTCAGTGAGACCCTGTCTCTAAATAAAATACAAAAAAGGGCTGGGGATGTGACCCAGTGTTCGAGTGCCCCCGAGTTTCAATCCCCAGTACCACCAAAAAATAAAAATAAAAAATAAAAAAATCAACAAAACTTTCGAAGCTACATAGTAAGTTCTTCCTTATCAGTAATTTAAGTATAAATAAACTTTTTTGAAACACTAATCAGAACACATAACATGACTTAAAATCTAAACATAAAAATATGCTATCTATGTCAGATCTAAATCTACAGACGATTCTCTTTAGATTTAAGTTCACAAGTAGACTAAAAGAAAAAGGATGAAAGAAATATTACATTCAAAATTGCAAAGGTGATAATAATTTATATAAAAGAAGAGATAAAGTAGAATGTAAAGATAAATGTAGTCAATCCCTTGGGATACAATAGTAGTAAATATATGTGTAATTCAAATCATATTTTCCAAATATAGAAAGGAAACACTGAAAGATTCAACATCATAGAAAGCAACAAAGTAAGAGTAGGAGACAGTAATCCCCAATAAATGCAAAGGAACAAAATAGCATTGGATTAGTACTCAGTGATTAAAAACTATAAAAGAAGTATTATAAACCAATTAGAATTAGAAGCAATCTTTTCAATAGTTTATTGAATATTATCCCAAGGAGACCAGGTTAAAATCACAAAACAAATGTTAATAGATATTAAAATACTGAAATTGCTTTCTGAAGGGTAAAAATCACACCAGTGAAAACTACAGTCAAGAGATTTGATTCACCAGCCTTTATGGCTTGTCAGAGGTCAAAGAGGTGCTGGGAGAGAAGAGTCAGGGAGAGGGGAGTGTGCAAGCTCTGGTGGGAGAGAGGAGTCAGGGAGAGGGGAGTGTGCAAGCTCTGGATGGAAGGCCGGCTGTGGTCTCTGGAGCTGTGGGCTAAGCCAGCTGCCCTTGGGCTGGAAATAGTGGGTCTAAGCCTGGTGCAGTGGCTGCCTCCTCTCAGCAGGGATGAGCTATGGTGTCTGTGTGTCTCCAAAAACTCTGACCAGACAGGAGCTTATATAGGGATTTCTGGTGGGGGGGTGTGCCAGAGCGACCTTTATTGCTATTGGCTCTTTGCCTGTGGGGTGAGGGTGACCTTTAAACCTATTGGCTCCTGACCATGGGCTGAGGGTGGCCTTCAAGCCTATTGGCTCCTGCCTGGGGAAAACAAAACATCTTGCTCTGAGAACAGAGCGACCTTTTGGCCCTCTGCCTGTGGAATAGGATGACATTTTGGTGACCTTTAAGCCTATTGGCTCCTGCCCATCTATCACTTTCTAACGCAACATAATTAGTTTGAAATGAATAGTGGAAGTGATATTAAAAAATTCATGAATATGATTTCAAAGTCAGATTCAACAATTTAGCAAGGCCCTAAGGAACTTAGCAAGACCCTGTCTCAAAATAAAATATGAAAAGGGCTGTCGGCCCATGTGGTAGTACAGGCCTGTAATCTCAGCAACTTGGGAGCCTGAAGAGGATCTTGAGTTCAAAGCCAGCCTCGGCAACAGGGAGGTGCTAAGGAACTCAATGAGACCATGTCTCTAAATAAAATACAAAAAAGGGCTGTGGATGTGGCTCAGTGGTTAAGCATGTGTGGTACAAAAAAATTTGCAATATAGCACCCAAGGAGATCTAAGAAGTACATGTAATATCTATCAAACACTCAATATTATTTTTGAGAAACAAACTAAGTTATTTTAAAATTTTTATGTCTAGCTGGGTGTGGTGGCACACGCTTGTAATCCCAGCACTTGGGAGGCTAAGGCAGGAGGATCATGAGTTCAAAGCCAGCCTCAGTCATGGAGAGGCACTTAGCAACTCAGTGAGACCCTGTCTCTATATACAATACAAAACAGGGGGAGGTGGTCTGGGGATGTGGCCCAGTGGTTGAGTGCCCCTGAGTTCAATCCCTGGTACCAATGAAAATAAAAATAAAAAAGTAAAAAACAAAAATTTTATCTAGTATCCAGGGTACATAAATAATAAACATTAAAAATAAAAATTAAAAAAAATGTGCGCTGGGGATACAGCTCAGTTGATTGAGTTTTTGCCTCACATGCACAAGGCCCTGTGTTCAATCCCCAGCACCACAATAAATAAATAAATACATTAATAAATAAATAAACAAAAATACTTCCTGGTATAAAAATAATAAAATCTACAATATCCAATAGTTTTATGCTAACAGAAAGTTAGATGAGAAAGCCATATGTGACAAAATGGAGAGTTCATCAATTAGCCCTCAATTTGATGGTCAAATCAAAATATATTAACATATCTATGTTCATTAAAACAACATTGAATAGAGATAAGTGTGGTTAGCCAATAACATGTCCTTTCACATAAGTGCATAAAGGCAGTTTGGAATCAACTACAAAAGATTTTCAAACTTAAGATAAGAATTTGGGGCTGGTGCTATGGCTCAGCGGTAGTGCACTTGCCTGATATGTGTGAAGCACTGGTTTCAATTTTCAGCACCGCATATAAATAAATTTAAAAAAAAAGGTTTGTCAACAATTAAAAAAAAAAACAAAGATAAGAAATTACATAATATCTATGATGATCAAACTTTAGGATATTATGCCAAGTGAAATAAGTCATTCATAAAAATACAAATACCATGTGATTCTACATATGAGATAGCTAATATAATAAAACACGCAGGCCAAAAGGAATGGCATCTGGGATAGAAAGGTTAGGGACAAATGAGCACTTGTTTGGGGGGGATAAATGAATTTTACTTTTATGTGATACAAACTTTCTAGAAATATGTCACAAAACAATTTGAGTCAACACTAATGAACAATACATTAAAATATATAAGATAGTAAGTTATATGGATTTGATCACAACTAAAATTTGAGAAACTATAAAAGATGAACAGAATTGTGGTAAATTCTTACTTTTCAAGGAAACAACAGATTAATCTATATAGAGATGATGAATGTGCTAGTAATTATAGCTACTTGGAAGGGTGAAGCAAGGAAATACAAATTCAGCTTCAGACACTTAGCAAGAATCTGTTTCAAAATAAAAGTCAAAAGAGATGGAGATGTAGTTCAGTGTTAGAATACCCTTGTGATCAATCACCAGTATACATACATATGCCTATATAATAAAATTTAGATAAATTATATGAATAGTCACATAAACAATGTAAATAATCAAGGCACTACATAGAAATAATAAACTAACCAGGGGTAATATTTATACATGTAAGTAAAAGCATATATAACTTTACTGAAAATGGGCATGTAGTTCATCTGCATTTTAATTTTACCTAATATTGTCCTAAGGTGAGAAGTCATGAATATTTATATTCAATTATAACATATAGGTTTTAAAATGAAAATAATATTCACTGATGTGAGAAGACCTACTGTACAACCCTAAAGCTAATATAAAGAGTAGAAATCAAAAAGAGACATAAGAATTAGAGAAAATGTAATCCACAAAATTCTGAATAAATGTATTACTTTATAAATCTTTCTTTTAAAAATTTTATATAGTTGTGTATGTACAGAATGTCTTTATTTTATTTGTTTGTTTTTATGTGGTACTAATTATCAAACCCAGTGCCTCACATGTGCAACAAAAGCACTCTGCCTCTGAGCCCCAGCCCCTGTCCTAGAAAACCTGCTTTAGACCACAATTTTCAGCTATATTTATATAGCCACTGGAAGCATGGATTGTGTATTACTGCTATGCATAATATGGCAGATAAATTTCACAGAAAATCCAGTATAAGCATTCATAAAAACTCTGATGAGAAAAATTTGAATGAATAAATATTTAAATTATATTAAATAAACTCTTCTATAATACTAATATATTACAAAGTTTTAACCTAGAGATATTCTGAAAAGTGCACGGATTTTCTAGGGAGCCCTCCAACATCAATAAATGTCCATCAGATTATGTGTATTCTCACAGGCATTAGGGAATACTTTGTTAATTTGAATGTAGGGAGACTACGGGAGAACAACAAGGAGCTTAAAGAATTGGGAAGCATGGTAAATGTAGGGCAGGCTATGCTCTTTAATGATTGCAAGGGAAATAAGCCCAAGTTTGGAAATATCATTTCATTTCTGTTGTCTTCTTAGCTTCTCAATTAACATTTTAAAACATGACTTCCTTTTTGACATTTGGACCACTTGTCTGTATTCCCTGCTTCATTGATTTCTACCCACTTGGATATATGGCTACTATCACTTTTCTCTTCAAATTACAAGGTTATTTCTAGGGGACAGAAAGGTGACCAAAGATGATCTTTAGCCAGCAAGACAAGTACACTGGAAAATGGAATATGACTCATGTTGTTATTCTTTTGGTAACTGCTGATGTTTCTTCATCTTGTCCTCATTAGGAAAAAAAGAAAGAGAAGATACCACAAAAAATTATAGACAATTATTTTTCCTGATAAAAACACTATAATACTTTGAAATCATTTTTATTCTCCAGATTGTGAGCACTGCTTTGAAAAAATAGGTTAAAAAAGAAAAATATTTAACATTTACTTTTCTACAAAAACAAATGCCCCATCCTCATCCTAAAAACAAGAATCTAAAACTTTTTCATGCAGAATAGAAGCTTCCAAGAGATAGTTTACAAAGGAAAAACTTGAAATATTGGCAGTAAAATAGGAATTCTGAAAAAATTTTGCTCACCCAGAGAGACCAGGTTTCTCTAGATCTTTAACATCACATCTCTATAGAAAGTCTGCTGAGCAGTATCCAGGCATTTCCATTCCTCTTCAATGGCCAAATCCCTGAATGTAAATGGTTCCTAAAATAAATGAGTAAATACATATCACATTAACCATATGATCCTTGACACAATTTATAATTTGACATAAGTTGTAATAAAATGTGATACATTATGTGGTTCTGGGGATTGAACCCAGGGCCTTGTGCAAGCAGGGCAAGCACTATACCAACTTAGCTACATCCCAATCCACAATAATTAGTTATAAGCAGTGAAATTGGTGAATAAATTCAGTATAATAAAACCCAGAGAGCAGCATATGTGAAGTAAAACACTGAAGAAGTGGAAAATTTTTTGACATAATCATAATGGATAAATAACAGGTGCAATAAGTTATTGAATATTCATATGGCTCATTTTGAAGTAGGGAGTGAGGGGATATTATATAGGTAAGGAAAGAATTCTGAAAGTTTCTTGCACCCTAAATGCCTCCCTGACAGTGTGGAAATATTCCCTCTTTCAGGATGTCATATTCACTAGTGAACAAACACATACCTAGAGTTAGTTTAAAGTTCTGATCTTTGATGTCTTTTTTCTGCAACAGCCTTTTCATAAAATTAGGGATTTAACCCAAGCACACTCTACCACTGTGCTGTATCCCCAGAACTTTTATTTTTCTTTGAATTTTGAGATAGGGACTCACCAAATTGTCTAGGGCCTCTCTAAATAACCGACACTGGTCTCAAATTTGCCACCCTCATACTCTAGCTTCACGAGGTTTGTTTGTTTATTGGTTGGTTCCAGAGATAAACCCCAGTGATGCATTACTGAGCTATATCCCCAATTGTTCTCAAAATTTATTTTTTCCAGGGTCTCACTAAATCACTGAGGCAGCCCTAAGCGTGTGATCTATGTTTTTTAGTCTCCTGTATCACTAGAATTACAGGTATGCACCAACATGCCCATTTAATGTTCTGGAATTTTGAAGATGCAGCTAGAACTTGGAAAAAGTAGACAATTTTGTACAGCAGCAAAGTTCAATAGTAATAAAATGAGAAATATATGTGTCACTAAACCTTTAGGGGTTATAAATAAAACAAGTGCCATAGATAATTATAATAATTCATAAATAAATTAATATAAATTCATATAATGAATAAGTTATCACAAATAACTGATACTTTATAATAATTTAAGTGTTAAAATGATTTAAATTTTATTATATAATAAAATTATGATTATAATTTGTAATCATATATTTTTAAACCAACATATCCAAAATGTTATCATTCTAATATATGACCAACGAAAAATTTTAGTTAACTACATTTGTTTTTCATTAAACTTTCAAATCTCACACTATTTCTACTTCTAATCATTCTCAATGTAGTTCAGCCACATTCCAAGAACTTATTAGCCACATGTGGCAACTGGCTGCCACAACCTCTGAGGGCTCTGGTTCCCCTGACCTCAGGTAATTGAATGATTAAACCCTCCTTTCTATCAGAGGTGAGGAAACATGTCTTCTTTACCAATATTTCTCCTCTGGACCAAATGAGAAAGAAACTATTTCTATTAGACACAGGAGATGAGAGTCCCCAAAGGCAGGCCATACTTCCCAGCTACTATCTGGAAAGGTCAGTAAGCCCTTTCAGATATTAGACAGTGAAGAAAGGATGATGCAAACCCAGGAGGAAAGAGTCTCATATATTCACATCTGTCTACACCTTGACACCAGAATTTAGTTGTGAAGGAAAAGAATAAGACATCTTATTTTGCCATTGGGCCTTCACCCTAGTGATCTACCTATGGTTTTCTGGTTCATCATTTGTTGTATGTGTGGTATAAGTTTAAATACCAATAATATTTTCATGTCTACATGCATTTCTGCATAACCCAGATCTTTTAATAGGACTCTCAACATTAAATCAATAAAATGAAATCAGTATTTCTTGCATGCCTACTTCTATTCAGTTAACTTGAAATCAGCATGTCTTGTGTTTTGGCATCCTGTTTGCATTAGATGTATTTGTTGATTACCTACCAAGCATAACAAACTACCCCAAAACTAATTCATGATTGAAATGATCAGTTTATGAGTAAGCCCAATTTAGACTTGGCCTAGCTGGGGTATGCTGATTTCAGCAGGGATCCTTTAAGCATATGCTCTGCTATTTGGCATGGTACCCCTACTCCTGGAAGAGAGATGGCTGACCACTCTGGTATTGTCATTCTCATCCACATGGCCTTTTCTGTTCATAAGCATAATATGAGCTTCTTTTCCTTGAGATGGTGGGGTTTATGAAGACAAAAACAGAAAGAATTCAAGACATTTTAGGCCTAGGCATAATACCAGTATATTTACATACTCACCATATTCTACTGGGCTATAATATATAAGACCTTTTGGAATCATGTCTTGGCAAACAGATTCTGCCTCTTGATAAGAACAGCAATTTAAACACACACACACACACACACACACACACACACACACACACACACACACACACACACAATTTCCAATGGCCTGAATATGGGAAGGAAAAAGAACTGGACATATTTTGCAATTTATATTCTTATATCTTTTCTTTCAGATGATATTTATATTACTATTCTAAATTAATAAAATCTTACCAAAACACAGGTACTTAGAGACTAGTCAGGTTTTGGACTCAGAGTCACTACTGCCTGCCTCATGGGAGTAAAACTTACTGATCATAAGCAAATCTCCCCTAGATCACAAATAAATGGTTTTCCATTGGTGTGCAAGCACCACCAGTACATCAGAGTTTATAGCACTCACACTCCATTTTGAAAACTCATTTTGAGAACCTCTGATCTCATGGAGTTTAAGAGGCTGGACCACTTCATTTCATGCAAGAGGTGCAGGGATACTTTTTAACTAATATTTCTCCACAAAACCAAAGCAGAAGTGGCACTTCCCTGAAACAAGATAGGGTCCAAAAGGAGACGATTGTTTCCCATTTGATGCTGGACACAGATCCATTCCCATTTCAGATGTCAGACAGCATAAAAAGGAAAATAGAGTCCCAGAAGTTAGAGGCCACATGTGAATAGATCTTTCCATAGCCTTGACTCTAGAACTTCATGTGACAGAATCATGGTTCCACTTCAAATGGGTGTAAGAGTTATCTAACTTAGTAATTCACTTCAAAGCTTATTAGATCACGATTGAGCTTATTTATCAATTCATGCTCGGCTTATCTGGGTTTTTCTAGTGGAAGCAGTTAGCTGATGACTGCTGAACTTCAGATGGTTAACTATCATCATCACACAGGACACCTTGATTCTCTGCTTTGATATCTCCTCCTCTAAAGTGGGCTGATTTTGGAGACAGCAGGGTTTGGAAAATGAAAGCAAAGTAAATCAAGACCTCTTGAGCATACGTACCAGAGGATGAACTTTCATAGTTACAGCTTTCTATGAGCCACAGAAAATAAAGAAATATCAGATCCAAGGACTTGGAATACAACTTTGTATTTTAAGAGGTGAAGATGAAAAACACATTATCTACTATATAGATACAGGAAAGAATAAAGAATTGCTGACATCTTGGTGCTCAATATCTTTCTACATTTTCTTATACATGAAGCTTATATAATGGTTTGAAGGAAAGAAATATTTTCAAACCCCCAAAGCTATTAAGCAAATAATGCAAAATTCACAATGAACTCTGCATAAATCCAAATCCCAAAGAGCTCCACTAGACCACATACAACAAGCAACTTTTCTTATTCTCTTAGGTTTTGGATAGAGACATACCAAAAAGCAAGATCTGTGTCCATATTGTGTTCTTCACCAGTGGGAATAATATCCCCAAGAGTATGTTTGTGAAGGTCCTTGAAAGGACTTTGAATAAATTTCAGAAGTGGCAGAGGTCTGAATTTAGATAATCAATAACCAACAATATATTTTTAATTTTTTACCAATGAGAAATATGAAAATACTATAATGTATCCCACGGGCATGGTGATAAAATATTCTATGGAAACATGAAGAGAAGACTGCATCTGTGTTCTATGAGTGTTGAAAATGGAAAATTTGAAAACCCATAAAAGATCATGTAAGAGAGCACAGCATTTTTACATAAGATACCAAAGATGTATGAGAACTCCCTTATGAGATTCTTATCTGGGCATATCTGTACAAGAACTTGAAGCTACGTGGAACTTGTCAAAAGGATTTGTAATAGATTCAAATGGGAAATAGATTCCATGATTATGGTATATATGCATTGATAGAGCACCATAACATATTTAATTAAAAATTGTTCTAAATAGGTAGTAGAGCAAATATGAGTTATAGTGGAAAAATGAAAATGAATGGATGGGGATGTGGCTCAGTGGTCAAGTTCCCCTGAGTTTAATCCTGGTACCCCCCCCCAAAAGAAGAAGAATAAAGAAAAAAGAAAATAAGTAGAAAACAATGAACAATTTAAATTAAAAAATATATACTAACAGAAAACTGAGGTGAGCAAAGCCAGCCCTATCACAAGAATGGTCAGTAGTGGATAGATGAAAATTCAGTTTCAGCTATCAACTAGAGAGGTCACATTTATCCCAAACTTTACTGATTGGTAATACCTCTTAACAGAGAGATTAATTCTCACTTCTTTTTTCTTTTCACTTTTTTTATTGTATATGACAGTAGAACACATTACAATTCATAATACACATATAGAGCACATTTTTACATATCTCTGGTTGTATACAAAGTATATAACGTGGATGAACAATATCTTTTTTCCTTAAAATTATTTGAAATAATTGAGCATGTTGGCACAAACCTATAATCCCAGTGGCTCAGAAGTCTGAGGTAGGAATATAATAAGTTCAAAGAGAGCCAAAGCAATTTAGTGAGGTCCTAATCGATGTAGAGATATCCTGTTTCTAAAAAAAAAAAATAAAAAGATCTGAGGATGTGGCTCAGGGGTGAAATACCCCTCAGTTCAATCCCAGGTATGTAAACAAACAAACAAACAAACAAACAAACAAACAAGCATTTGTTTTTCCTTAAATATTTTGTGCTTGAATTATTCTTACTGGCTATTTTTGATTATGTCTCATAATATTAAGACATAGTTTATCTTTGTGACATTAGCATATCTTATTTCTTTTGGCATGACAATCATTTGAATATTTATTTAGGATTTATAAGGTTTACCAGGCCAGGCGTGGTGGCAGACATCTATAATCCCAGTGGCTTGGGAGGTGGAGGCAGGAAGATGGTTAGTTCAAAGCCAGCCTCAGCAATTTAGCAAGGTGCTAAACACCTCAG
Organism: Tamias sibiricus; assembly: GCA_025594165.1. Lineage (NCBI taxonomy): Eukaryota > Metazoa > Chordata > Mammalia > Rodentia > Sciuridae > Tamias > Tamias sibiricus. The sequence continues at coordinate 37,384 of JAKELJ010000098.1, read as the reverse complement.
TGAGACCCCGTCTCTAATAAAATACAAAATAGGGCGAGGAATGTGTCTCATTGGTCAAGTGCCCCTGTGTTCAATCCCTGGTACCCCCTCCAAAAAAGAATAAGATCTACAAAGAGAACAATGGAAGAATATTGAAAGTAAACTCCACACCTCTTGTCAATTTATTTTTGACAAGTTTGTCAGAGGAATTAAATGGAGAATGAATAGTCTCTTCTACAAGTAATGTTGATATATACGTGTCAAGATGTGACATTAGATTTTACAGGAGATTATATGTAATAGTTAATATGAAATGAATCTTACACCTAAATATAAGAGCTAAAATTATAAAACTTAAGAACAGCAACATATTCACGAATCAGAATTAGCAGAGGAATCTTAATTATGCTTCAAAAGTAGGTGTGAAAAATAAGGAATTTGGACTTGAAAAACTTTTGTACCAAAAATGGCCTTGTGATGAAAGTGAAAACAAAATTATGAGGTTTTTCTTCTTGTTTTCAAAGACCTATCTTGTCCCAGTTTTTCACCTTGGCTAGTTTTTAAACTTAGCTAGTCAATTCTCCTACTCGAGAAGTTGATTTAGCCCACAGCCTCAGCAAACCTCTTTTTAAGCTCTCTCACCCCACTGCACCCTTCATAATTTTCCAAAGGTAAGGAACCAAACCATAGAAAAATTCTGTGCAACCCAGAGACCCCCATATTATTCAAGCTGTTAAATCAATGATAAGCCCTAAAATCTAGATTACTTCATGCCACTTGACATGTATAAATTGCCCCCTAAAGTTCTAATTTGTTTTTGCTCTGCCCTTGAATAAACTAATATGTGTTCCTATTAGGCAGTATTTTTTTGTTCATTTTGTCTATCCAAATGCAAGTGTTTTTTATATTATGTGAACAAAAATTATTCACTTTTGCAAAAAAACACCATAGTATGGATGAAAAAGAAAAATAACAAATGTCAAGTGCATAGAAAATTAAAAAAAAATTTCACTCCTCTTTGATAATAAAGTAAAATTATCTAAACACTGTTCAGACTGTAATTCATACAGGAATATTTATAGCTTAACTTTTCATAAGACCCAAAATGTAAGATTGACACAAAGTAAATGGATAAAAGAAAACCTGTATGATTCTTCAGCAGAATAGTATTCAGCAATATTATCTTTGCATTACTGGGAATTGAACTGTGGGCCTTACACAGGCTAGGCAGGCACTCTACCTTTGAGCTATAATCCCAGCTATATTCAACAATAATATTGCATGAGAGTATTAAAATATTACAATGAAAATGTACTTGGAAACCTTAAGCCAGTTGGAAGAAAGCACAGAAAAATACCATGCATTTTAAAATTAAAATTATATGTAATTTCCTGAACAAGTAAACACATGAAGCAAACAACCACACAACAACAACAACAACAACAACAACAAAATATTAGTCATTGCCTAGAGCTGTGTAAAAGAGAAACAAAGGAATCACTGTTAATGGGCACTAGTTGTTTTCCATCTCAAATAATTTCTGGAATTAAATGTTGATGATGATTCACATGTGAATATAGTAAAACAGAAAGAATTATACACTTAAAGTGGTTATAAAGGTGATTTTAATTACATATGTGCTTGGCCAGAGTAAACAGATGGAGATTTTATGGAATGCATAAAGCAGCCAAAGTCCCAGCCAGTAAAATAGGGAAATAAAAATGTAACTCATGACTGTTCAAGAAAACACTGATTTATCATTATGAGTTCCACTTACATTTACTTGATTATGCTGTGGCTATATGTATACAATCATCATTTTTGTTTTCCTTATTGCTTACTGATAATTTGAGATACATGTATAAGAAAAATATATTCATATATCAACTGCTGTTGTAGAGTTAAGTTTTTCCTGTTGTTATGTAACTAAATATGCATTTTTGTGAGTGTGTGTGTGTGTGTGTGTGTGTGTGTGTGTGTGTGTTTTCAGTGCTTGAGATCAAACATAAGACCTTACACAAGCATGGCAAATGTTTTACTGTTTTGTCACATCCCAGTACAAATGTACATTTCTAATCTTGGTGTGCTCTCTCTCTCTCTCTCTCTCCCCCCACCCCCCAACATAGATTGAAACCTGGGATGTTTTACTACTGAGCTATATCACCAAACCTTTTTATTTTTATTTATTTTTATTTTGACACAGGGTCTTGCTACATTGATTAGGCAGGCTTCAAACATATAAACCTTCTGCTTTAGCCTCTCTAGTCCTGGAATAACAGGCATGTGCCACCATGCCTGGTTATTTATCTCTTTTTGAAAGGATATATAATTTAATATCTTTTATTTTATTTTATGTATTTCTTATTCTTAAAATGAACTTTTATCAAATCCTAGTTAACATTGGTATTACTACTCTTATGATTGTTGTTGCTGTTTTATAAGTGATTGAAAATTCCACATGATTAACAACAATCTTCTACTACTTTACACATGTGCTTTGTTGTATTGCCTATTTGTTTCACATAGAACATAAACTTGATCTCCCAGCTGATTAGTGTGCTGAGTCTCACACACTCCTCAGTTCTCTGGCACCTAAGCCTCCTTACTCCTGCTTTTGCTCTAGTTTAGTGTTGGCCATTTCTCTTACTTGTACTAGTGTCTAGGCCCTGGGTCATGATGGTGCATACCTGTAATTCCAGTAGCTCAGGGAATTTAAGGCAGGAAGTCCTCAAGTTTAAGGCACTCTAGGAATTAATCAACTTCCCTAAATTGCTTAGGGAAGCAACTTAGTGAGACCCTCCCTCAAAAACAAAAGATAAGCTGGGCATGGTGGCACATACCTGTAATCCCAGTGGCTTGGGAGGCTGAGGCAAGAGGATTGCAGGTTCAAAGCCACCCTAAGCAATTTAGCAAGGCTATATAAAACCTAGTGAGACACTATTTCAAAATAAAATAGAAGAAGGCCTGATGATGTGGCTTAGTGGTTATGACCCTCTTGTTTCAGTGCCTGGTACCAGAAAAATAAATAAATAAATGATTTATAAAAATGTTCTGGGAATATGACTCAGAGGTTATATGCTCTGGGGTTAAATCCCTGGTCCAAAAACAAAAGTACAAGTCAGAGATGATATGCTCAGTGATAGAGCAATCTTATGTTGGCTGGCTTTCCCCAGTACAAAGAAGAAGAACAATGTGGGTTTCTCATCCGGGGATTTGAGCTCGAACCCCAACCCGTTAATTCAGGGCTGTGAGTCTGGGATCTCCCCAACCTGGAATTGAGCTGACCCCCAACCTGTTAATTCAGGGCTGTGTGGGCCTAGTTCTTCCAAACCAAGAATCAAGCCAGGTGTACCGTCCCTGCTTATCCAGAAATCTGGGTTCTTCCTTGGTTATGCAAATGAGTTTGACCCAAGCTCCCCTCCAAATGCCTGGGGGTCTGAGCTTGGCATCCTTGTATGGTTGGTGTGATACATAGATGATTGTGGCCACTCTTATTAATATAGAAGCGTACCCACCAAGTGATGTAACTTATTAGGTGTGCTTTTGTCTGTATCTCTTGATGTATTTTTCTAGTGTACTGACCAAAACATGGATGATGACAACCATCTAGTTCTAATACATTTAATTAAACAATAAAAAAAAAAACCAGTATCAACAAGGCCCCTGTGGAATTCTAAACAGCCAAAAGAAACTAGCTAAGGCAAACAGGTAAGGATGAGCCCACAGTGAAGAAAGAAACTAGGGCAATATAAAAACTGTTATGAGACAGTACCAATACCTAAAGTTTAAGAATTTTTTAACATTAGCTTTAGGATTTTTAGAATACCTCCCCCTGCCTATAGATAAGATTAATTATTGTTAGTTTGTATAATTGAATCTTCCATAGGCAATTCCTGAAACCTTTTATAGTTAACTACTGGAAATTCTTTATTATAGCTAATTCCGGAAATTCCTTATGTGTAATTACTGGAAACCTAATGTAATAGCCCTATAGTTTTAAGGACTTGAAATTT